>PVHX01001323.1:0-64225 GCA_004024805.1 Geosciurus inauris
TAAATTTTTATTTTTATTTATTTTTCTCAAAAGTTGCATTTAAATACATGTTATCAAACATAACAGAAAAAAAACAAATTTTCAGAAGCTGTACACACTATTCACTGAAAATATTTGTTGAGGCAAATAGAAAAAAAAATTATTACAATCATAATTTTTCTAACTTTGCACAAAATTATAAGCAGATTACATTCTTCATGATAACAATTTAAAGTGGCCAAAAGACTTGACAATTCTCAAAAAAGGCATACAAATGGCCAGTAGGTACATAAAAAAGATGCTCAGCATCATTAATCATCAGGGAAATGCATTATCACATTTAGGATTAGTTCTTTTAAATAAGTGTTGTGATTATTATTTTTAAATAAGTGTTGGCAAGGCTATGGAGAAATGGGAACCCTGGTTTATTATCAGTGGGAACGTAAAATAGCATAGCCACTTTGGAAAACAGTATTCGGGATCATCAAAACTTAACAAGAGAACTGCCGTATGATCCAGCAAGCCCACTTCTGGGCATATATTCAAAAGAATTGAATCGATTTATCAGTGAGATATCTGCACTTCCACATTCATTGCTGCATTATTAACAATAACTAAGACATCAAAATAATCTAAATGTCCATTAACAGATAATGGCATATACACATTGGAGTAGTATTATCCTTCAAAAGGAGTAAAATCTTGTGATTTTCAAGAACATGAATAAAAGAAGGGATTACTGTGTTAAATGAAGTAACTCAGGCAGAATATAGTGACTACAGATAATAATAAGATGCTGTGCACTTTGAAAACCTAAAAGGAAGGATTTTGAAAGGTTTCTTCAAAAAGAAATAATATTGAGGAGATGTATATGTTTAACCCAATTTTAACATCACACAATATATACATATATCAAACATTTACATGTTACAACATTAATATGTACAACTTTTATGGTTTTATGTATTGGTTAAGCATTTTTTTAAAAAAGAAAATCCCATCATTTGTGACAAGATGGATGAACTTGGAGAACATTATTCTGAATGGAATAAGCTAAGCACAGAGGGACAAATACTGCATGGTTCTATTTAGAGGAAACGTCTAAAATAGTTAAACTCATAGTAGAATGATGGTTGCCAGGGGCTGGGGAGAGGGAAACCTGAGGACTTATTCTTCAAATGGTATAAAATCTTTTCTATAAATTACAAGAATAAGTCCTAGAGATTTGCCGTACTATGTGAGCCTAACAATGTTAACAATGCTATACTTCACAATTAAAAACCTGTTGAGGGCACAACTAAGAAAACAAAAACCAATCAAACAAACACCTCCAATAAACTATTATAGGATAAATTTTTAAAATCCACCAAAAATAAAAGCCAGAGAGACTAAAACACTGAGACAGAACATTAAATTTCTGGAATACAGAATAAAGAACAAATTTAAAAAGGATAGGTTCACTCCAGGATGCAGCCAGAATAATAGAAGAAGAAAGAATATAACAATAAGACACACTTCTAAAGCCCAACTTGCTGGCATCTCTGTCCCATTCAAGACCCATGTGCAATTCTGTCATGTGTGTCTTTAGCTCTGAAGAAGGCTTCTTGAATCACAGTCATTTCCTTAATTCAGGATGAAAGAAACACAATCCTTTTCACTATGGGATCACCATGTTTTCTTTTCTCATATTCTGGCAGCTAGTTGTATCTACCACATGCCGGAATTTCTTCTAAACTAAGTGTCATTTCTATTTTCTATGCTATTGTGTGTGGTTGTTTTTTTTTTTTTTTTCTTCTTCATACTATATCCATTCCCCCAAAAATATCACTGCTAAAGCTGTCAACTTGCTTCATAGCTACTTGAACCCGTTGGTTTATAGCCGACATATTGTAGAGTAACTTACTGGTAACCTTTGTATTTATCATTTTATCATTTACTAAATGGAAATTTATAATAGAAAGCCAATTGGATGGTTAAGGGATTTTTATTTTTCTGCTATTGAAGAAACAAGGAAAACTTATTTAATTCCAGCATTGCCCTTATATTTGCAATACTTGTAATTGAATTTCAATACCAGAACACCCTGGCATTCACTTTTGTTTCCAGCATTTATATATATTAATTGGAATATTTTTTAAAAAAGCAAATAAAACAAGAAAATGCCTTATTTTAGATCAATAGCTTTCTACTCTTATGAAGTAATTGAAATCTCACATTTCAATGTTCTACATACAAGTCTACCCTCTCCTGTCTTGTGTGATATCTTCTTAGTTAAAAAAATGGAATGAAATGAAATAAACAAGGACTTATGTATAGCCCTTTTTTAATAATATTTATCATAATTTAAACATTATTTTAAATATAATATGAAAGTATAAGTTTCTGTTGTTTCCTCTTTGGATTCAGAAATAGACTTATATTGATTTCTCCAATATCCAAAGTATAATGTTTCCATTTTTTTAAAGGGAGAGATCATTGTTTTAGCCATTCATTTCTTCAAAATTTGGGCTAAAAACAATTGTACCAATGAGTATCTATTTTTAATATTATGTATTCAGATCTAAAATATCTGAATATTTTAAATATATATTTTAAATATAAAATATCTAAAATTTCCCATGTATTTCAAGTATGGCCTGAATAAGGCAACATTTTTGTAACACCCCATCAATATTTTGTCCTGCAGCAGTGTCAGTATACTTCTAGTAAAATAACATGAAATTAAAACAAAAGATAATAGTACAGGGAGCAAGTTAGAGTCACTGTTGGAAGAAGAGTTATGTGGAAGATAATGTTACTGCTTTTTTTAAGTCTTTTTTTTTAATCAGTTGTTCTTTTGTGAATTATTGTTTAATTTTTTTAGGTTCTGACAAATATGGAATTAAGTACTGTCCATACTGTCCTCCCACTTCCTGATGGTTAACACTTACCATGGCAGGCTATCCCTCTGGACAGTGTTAATAATAGCACTGAAATAAACAGCCCCAAATACGTATTTATACCATCAACGGAGCTAAAGCTCATAGCCACAATCAGACTTGACTTTACAACTTGACTGGCGAGTAAAAGAAATATTTCATGATGTTTCTAAAGGTTTTTAGTAGTTTGCAATATGCTTTACTTGTTGCAAGCTCTTCTCTTTATAGGCACATTTGAAATATATTTCTAAAGTTAAATTTACCTTTGAAAAAAGAAAAAAAATTAAAATCTTTACTGGAAGCTGGTAGCACCAAATCTGCTTTTTGTATGTAAAGTACAAGCAATGCTTTCATGTGGAAATGAAGGTACTGATAACCAGTTTTCAGAATAGCTTCAGCCAGATTCACTTAACAATGAGTCAGAACAAGTTTCCAAAGTGGCTAAGGTTTCAGAGTGACTTCTCTTCTTTGCTTTTACTAAGCTAAACTTAATTCAAAGAACTGTCCGATTGTCTCTGTTTATGGTCTCCTGTGTGGAGAGATTGTCTGCAACTTTTAACTTGTATAGACATCAGCTCTAACATGATGGGGAAGCAGTCAAGGACAGCTTCCTGCTCACCCTGGCAAACAAAACCAATTGTGATAAAAGTGCCCGGGTACATATTACAGTTTCCCAAAGGCACGATTTTTCACTTCTTTTCTTATGTAAATAGGATGGAGAAATATCAAGTCTATAAATCTTGACTGAACTTGATGGATAACTTTTTTAGACCCCTGATTTACTTTTATAGACATGCTCATCTCATTTCGCCTTTTAAATCTTCACTAATCAGTTGTTCTTTTGTGAATTATTGTTTAAGCTTTTTCATTATTGTAAGTTCTTTGACATTTTTATGCTATTAAGCACAGGTATTTCTGATACCATCTCTTAATATCACTTTCCTGAGCTTTAAAAAGTTTACGTGGTCTTGAGGTTCTTATGCACATCTTTTCTTCAACCATAATGATGTTTTTCAGCAACCAAAGTACTTTTCCTAAGTTAATACTTGCCTGAGTTAAATCAATACTGTGTGTAGAGATATTTGTACTGAATTTCAGACAGTGGCTTCTATATTTCAAGGGTTGCCCTTGTCACTGCTGTCCTTTCCTGGGCTTCATATTCTTCCACTGATTCTTCCTGCAAGCTGTAAAACTGACAGCTTATTAGCTACAAATCATTTTACATGGTACAAAAATTAGTTAACTTTTAGAGTTATGTTAGGAAGCATAAGAGCTTATTAATTTATTTTCATAATCAAAAATTCAGATGCCAACAAATCAGTTTTGTTTCTTTTGTGAGAAATTTCTAGAAGTTTTAGGGTGCCTCCCCCTGACGCACTGAGTCTCATAGGACTGATTCTAACAAAATCTACCTACAGGACATCCACACAAATCCATAAACTGTCACCAGAGTCAGGTTAACATTGTAACATCCCATTAATCCATAAGCTATCACCAGTCAGGTAACATGTAGGAAAGAGGTAATTGAAATGGAATTTCAATACAAATAATAGCACAGGAATTATCTAGTAATTTGTGTACAAAAATTTTAAGATTTTAAGAAAAGGGAACTAATGTTGGAGAAAAAGGAAAGAAAAAGACAAAATATAAAATCATACATTTTTCTTGAAATGCAACAACAGTCTGTTATAACTGAGCCCACTGGAAATGCTATTGCTGCTTTCCTTTTTAACTTTCAAATATAATTTATAATTATATAGCATATATAATTAATTTATAAATTATATAACTTATAATTACAGTAAATCCACAAAGGCACACATATATAACAATTCATTATGCCATACACTTAAGATTTATGCATTTTATTATCTATGTAACATGTAGTAAAGGAAACAAAGTATATAATGCAACATTAAAAAAACTAATTTGTGTAAAAAGAATGATTTTATCAGTGGTATGTGTAATGCCAAAGTACATAGAAACATTTCAATGTCCAATATGAAATTAACTTTGTTTTTCCATATAATGGAATACTATAAGCTATAAAATTAAATATTTCAAAGAAGAATATTTAATGACACTTAAATATGTTTACAGTATAGTAATAACTAAAGCAAATTACAAAAATATGAGTACAGTAAAATCTAAATTATATAACTAAATTTATGAGTATATTAGGAAGAAGCAAACAAATTTTCCAGAAAGAACTAAAATAATTAATTGAAAATCCAATAGGCTAAGATTGCTAAAGTACTTTGGATTCTTATGGAAGTAAAACAAAACCCAATCCAATGCCAGACTAGACAGAAGTTCTTGTTTTTCAGAATGCATAAAGTTACTAAAAAGTTGCATGCAAAGAACGACATAGCAGCCAAATACAACCAAAGGAAAGCTAGGCTAATCTGTTAAAGGCAGATGAAATAAACAAATACTACATATTTTTAGTGGTGGGGAGGCTCATTTCCTAATTATAATAATGGGTCTTAATAACTAAGGATGTACTTGTTTTAAGTTTTATGTATCTAAAATAGCCTGAAAATATGAGGCTGAAGATGAGAGAACCACAGGAAGAGATTCCTTTACAATTATAATGAACATATTTTCCTCCACAGTTACTGACAGATAAAACAGATAAAGAATAAAAAGTCTGAAAAACAAGAATTAACAGGAGTGACCTAGTATATAGAGTTCTACAGCTAACAGTGTTTAGAAAAAGATGTTTTTACCTCTAACTCTCAGAGCATTTACAAAAATTGATCAATACTAGATGAAGAATTATCAAAGTTAAGGAATAGATTGTCATACAGTATGTTATTTTGGAAGTAGAAATTAATAGTAAACAGAAAAATAACTGCTTTTTCAGCTGTTTAGAATTTAAGGAAAATGCAGTAACAACTGCCCTTATTTTGTTTCCTTCGTTTTATTGTTGTTTTCCTATCACATTTTTACATAAATGATGACAAATTTTTGTTTATCTTTTGATCATTCATGTATTGCTGGCTCTGTTATTTTACTATATATGTTCTCAAAGTTTCTCACATTGCTTTTCATATTTTAAATGGTAGAATAAGCATTTATGTTATTTTCATGCTACATAAACTTCTGAGTTTAGCTGTTATGGTTATAATGTCAAAAAAACAAAGAAAAGAAAAAAAAAAACAAACAAGGCAAAAGCTTATTCAGTTAGAGGGATTACCTGGGACTGTTAATTTAATAATACAAATAGAGCATCAGTGTACTTAGTACCAAAACTAATAATGGGAATGGAAAAGTTCACAAGAACTAGATTTACAATCTACAATTAGAAAAATTTAGTCTCAGATTCTCCAGAAGATAACAAAACAAAAAAAATTGTGTGAGCATAATTGTTTTCCATGATAAATGCTAACATATATTCTAGGATTTAGTCAACAAAATAGTTTTAACAAGATAGATTTTTTAAGTGGAACTGAGAGGAGTGATTCACACTGCTATGCCTCACTGGAATTACTACTCAAAATTGCTCTTCGTATCCTTTGTTCTTAACAATTCTTACTTTACTTATCCATTGCCAGCTGGAAGGGAACTTGGTCTATAGAAAGTACACTTAGAAGTAAATGAGAATTCATTGAGGGATGCTGAGAGTTCCTGGCTGGTAATTTGCTTGATTAGTTGCATATAGCATATGTGTTCATGTTATTCTTAGATTTCTCTTGTGCGTACTTTCAGATCATGTATCTTTTATTCCATGTGTTTCTTATCCTTATCCTTTTTTTCCCTTGGAAGGAAAAGGTTGCCTATGACAACTGAAGTTATATTTTTAGTTCATTTATATTACTTGCTCAACATTCTTTTTTCTTCCAGAGAGGTGGAATGTAACCAAAATATATTCCTGCATCAGCCAAATGTCATCCTCTCTTCTCTCCACTAAAAGCTATAGTTCACTTTTTAAGCATATACGCTAGAGGCCAGAGAAAATTCAAGCTAGAGTTCAGTGAAGATAATCTAATTTTATTCAGTCCAAAATGTCAATCAAGATGTTACTTTTAAAATATATATTAAGAATGTTTTATATACACACACACAGACATCCAGTGAACACATATATTTACAAAGAAAATATTTTTTCAAGCAAAACCATTTTTAAAATTAAGACTGTCTAAGGATTGAGTGTGGTTCTACCAGAGGTTTGCGGTAGAACCTGTGTTTAGCATACAGGAGATCCTGGTCAATCCCCAGCATTACCAAAACAAACAAACACAACAATAGCAACAAAATAAAACCTCTCAGAAAATCCAAGATATTTGTATTCACAAGTGTTCACAAACAAGTATTTTGATTTTATATGCCTATTTTATATTTTGGCTTTTCTCCTTTTTAATCTCAGTTTTTCATAATGACAGTAGACACCCACTTGAAACTTAGGGGACATGATTTCAAATTCATTTTTTTTTTATATTTAATTATATTAATACTGTGCTCCATTAGAATAGATCCTTCAGAGTGGATACTGTCTACAAATTAGAGAGTGTATAATCCAGTGGTATATTTCTGTCTCCTAACTGGATACTGACAAAGCATTTTATTCTTAAGTTAGATCAGTATCATATGTAAATCTTTGTTCTTGTTATCAAGCTATTTCTCTCAGTTTCAAGTCCTGCCTTCTATGCTGAGAGTTGGCACTCTGCAAACCATGCTTCTCTCTTGCCTGATGGCTCTGGCATGCCAAGAGGGTATGGTAGAAATATAGTGGCAGACTGACGAACAGAATTGTCTATTCCTGTTTTCTTTCTGTCCTGTCAGAGTTATCTCACTGGGTGCCCTTTCCCCTGGCAGTGGCAATTTGATGGTTTTCGTCAATACTTTGAGAATTAACCTTGATGTGATTCCTGAAGAGCATCAGCATTAGTTGTCTGGTTCGTCTTTGATCTTAATCCCAGCTCCCTATGGCCTTTTCTATAAGTTTTTAAGGGACCCGTGTCAATCTAGCATGTTGTCTCCTTATAGATTTGAGTTCTAGCTCTGTAGGACCCCTTTTTCAAATTTCTAATATTCTTACCTCTTCCTTTTATTTCTTCTGCAGACCTAGTGATGGTAGTTGGTTGTTGCTTTCAAAGTTACTACCTGTATGATACCTTAATGTTTCTTTATTGCTGTTTCTGTTCTTCAATACCTGGTTGATAATTCTTTTCATTAAATTATCTGTAGTTAAGACATCTGATCTCACTTATATGTGGAATCTAAAAAGTACAGACTGATAGAAGTAGAGAGCAGAGTGGTCGTTATCAAAGGACAGGGACAGGAGCAAGATGGAAAAGCGGGGATTGGTCAGTGGGTACGGAGTTATAGTTAGATAGGAGGAATAAGTTCAGATGTTTTGTTGCACATCAAGGTAGTACAGTTAATAATAATGCATTTTACATTTCAAAATAGCTAAAAGAGAAACACAAACAAAGAAATGATAAATACTTGAGGTGATAGGATTATTAGCCTGATTTGATAATGCCACAATTAATACATATATTAAAACATCACATTGTACCCCGTAAATATATACTTGTTAATTTTAATAAAATCAATATTTAAATAAATCAGTAATTCATTATTTTAATAAAATGAATCTATGCAAATAAATTCTCTTTAGCAAAATAAATGGTATATTTCTGTCTTCTAACTGGATACTGACAAACATTTTATTCTTAAGTTAGATCAGAACTTCCACTTTTGAGGAGTAGTGTTTCTGGGGATTGAACCCAGGGCCTCATGTGTGCTAAACAGATACTCTACCTCTGAGCTATATCCCAGTTAGAAATTACACTTTCATTTAGAAGTAGATATTGTAACAACTACATATAATCTGTCAACAAATAGGTTATGTTGTATATTTTATGGGAATAACAAATGATTTATAGTGTATCTTGTAAGGATAAGAGTTAAAATAGAAAAGAATATTATAGTTAAGATGAATTTACTAACTAACTCATCAAATGATTCTATTACTTATGTCCATTAGAAATAAAATTCATTAAAATATACAATGATAAGATTTACAAATTATTATGCATATTTTGGTCATAAACAGCAAAAAGTATTAGTCATATGTATGTATATACATAACAGTACTTTTTTTTTCTGTCAGCAAGCAAGGCATATAAAAATATTATCCTGCAATTATTAGAAAAATAACTTTGAAATTGAGATTACTATAAAACAATTTTTGTTGTCTTCTTTTCAGCTGTCTACATAATGAGGAAAAAATCAAGTTGAAAAAAATCAAAGCTAGTCCATTTCAGGACACATAAACCAATGTAACTTTTAGCCACATAATATTTATTAAATTGAAGAAATACATTGACTTAGTCCAGTGTATTTCTAATTTGCAAGGCATAAACCTGTCCCTCACTGTGAACATGTTTTTCTTTTTAGCTTTCATATATTTATTTTTACTTAATTTTTCAGCTTTATTAAGGTATAGTTGACAAGTTGTGAATATTCATATAGTTGACAAATAAAGGTATATATACTCAAGGCTCATAAGGTGATGTTTTGATATATGTACACTTTATGAAATGATCACCATAAATTAATCAACATATCCATCACTGTACATGGTTGCCTTAAAATCTACTCTCTTAGCAAATTTCAAGGTAACAATATAGTACTACTAGCTGTGATCACCATGCTGTACATTAGATCCTCAAAACTTATTCATCTTATACTTCTCTGTATATAGTAACCTGAAATCATTAATATTGATAATTTACAATTGTCTCATCTCTGGTCATGCCACCAGCTTTATCAACTGGAAGAGCTTTAGGTGCATAGATATTTGACATATCTTGCATAATCACTTTAGTCAGGGTTAGACATACAAGATAGCATGAAGAGAGGCAGGTGGAAAAGGCAACACGGAACCAGAGCAGAAACGTGTATATGTGGAAGAGACTAATAATTGCCTGCCTTAATATAATTTCCTCTTGTCCTGCCTAATATGACCATGCTTTCAGTAATAGGACTATATATTCCTCAGACACACTTGAAGCTAGTTTTAACAACCAAACAATAACCAAAGGTGATTTATGAAGTGTAATCTGAAGTGTTAAGTGAACTTTCAAGGTGTTTCATTGAAAGGCAGTGGGTAGAAATTACACTTCTGGGTAGGACTGATAAGAAAGCTATAGCTATAGCTATAGCTATAGCACTTCTGGGGGAAAAAACACTTCTTTAGAATTCAGAAAACATGCTCAAGAAAAATGTTTAGCAACAGTCAAGAGCTACTGAGACAATAAGAACCAGGTTAAGGCTCCAAAAAAAAAGAAAGAGTTGAAGAAAGTCTATCAGGATCTTAGGTGAATTGAGGAGTTGAACTGCACAGTGTCAAAGTAGCCCATTACAACAACAATTGAATGAGAAATAGTTAAGCCTTAATCACTTGAAGAGACTGTATAAGAAAGAAGCTAAAACCAGGAAAAAAAAAATTGGCTCTCACTGTTTCATGTGCATCCATGGAATGTGTTCCAGTCAAGGGGCAGGTGAATAAACAAGTCATCTTACCACTGAGGGAGCATGGAGCAAAAGTTCCCCAGTTCTATAAGCCTGGAAACAGGGGAAGGGGAATGAAAGAGTAAGAGTGGAAAAGTACTGTGTACTAAGTCAGAATTGGGTTAAAGCATCTTTGAAGTTTCCTCTTCCTCTCCCTCTAAGGAGACTTACACACAGGCATCTGAAGAGGACCTGGGTCCAAGTACTCAGACAAAAAGACTTAAGGTGCCAAAGCTAAGTATGTAAGTAAATATGCGAACAGCCTACCTACAACTCCATTCAGAGACAGCAATTCACTGGTGGCATCATGGATGGTGTGGAAAAGGCAGACTTTCCTTTGTGGTCTCTCAGGCGAAGTCTTTGTCATTGCCTGTGGTCAGGTTTGAAAATGACTCACAGGTTTTGGAGCCAGGCAACTCAAAGGCAAAATAATTTCTGCATTTGCCTTTACCTGGGGTCAACTAATGACTCTGGGCAGGAGTGGGAGGCTTGGAATTTCAGCTTGGAGCCTATAGAGGATGCTGCTGGAGGACAGAGGAACTGGTGCAGGAGATTAAAAGGCTATGGGTTAAGTTTCTGGAAAGCATAACAGAGCCACCAACAGTGACATAAGATAATAATTATAGTTTAGCACCCAAAACTGGGAGATGCCATACTCAAAACTCTTGGCTGAGTCAGGGGAACTCAGAAGTAGAGCAAATGTGAATAGCCTTCAAATTTCGGTTTCCATGGCTGGCAACAGTTCTAGACAAGCCTCTGTTGTTTCAGCCTAATGAGGGAAAGGCAAATGCTGTCTATAGCAATACAGCATCACTTGAAGCCACTGCAATTGCTTTAACTACAGAAAAACTAACATTTAATAAAATTACTAGGCCTAATAAGAAGACCAAAATTAGAATAATAAAATAGAATAGAATAAACAGACTCATGAATGAATAATATACTACAATTAGCTGTTAAGGTCATCAAAATAATTGTTTATAATATTGGAATAGTAGAAAAACAGATAAAAAGATGAAGATTTTGGCAGAGAATTGACCTCTATAACAGGAAAGAAACAGCCATCTGGAACTGAAAATAAATGATCAGAAATTGTTATATAAGCAGAATGAACATAGCAGAAGATAAGATTACTGACATTAATAGGTCAATAAGAAATTCAAAGCTGATGCAAAAGCATTAAAATAGAACAGTTGTAGGACATTTGTGTAACAAATTAAATGTTTAATACACATGTGATTTAAGTCTCAATGAAAGAGAAGAGAAAAATGAAGTAGAGGCTATATTTTAAGAGATAAATGCAAGAATTTTGCAAAACTGATGCAAACATGAAACAAAAGATGAAAGTTCTGCCACATAGACCAAATCAATACAGAGAAGACCCACATCCTAATAAAACCACAGAAAAGCAAAGATGGAAAAACTGTAAAGCAACCTGAGGAAAAGAAATATTACCTTGAGAGGAACAATGAGACTTAAAGCTGACTTCTTTGGAAGAAGAATGGAAATCATAAGACAAGGCAATGGTACAGCTAAAGTGCTGCAATATAATCACTCCCAACATAGAATCTATTAATTAATCAAAGTCCCTTCAAAAATGAAGAGAAATACAGATGTTTTCAGAGAAAAATACTGAGATCCTCAAAAGAAATACTAAATGGTTTCATGAGTGAGAAGAAAGTGTAACCCAGAGGAAAAAAATAGTTGTTCAGTGAAAATAAAATACATTTAAAAAACAAATATACAGATAAATATAAATGAATATCTACTGTAAACAAAATAATAGTAATATCTTACTGATTTAAATAAAAATTTATTGTTAAAATGTATAGCAGTGATTTTAAGAAAGGATGGGAGGAGGTAAGCATTAAAGTGTTTCTAAAGATTCTAGCATAATAAGAGGGAGAAGTGAAAACAATGTATTTTTAAAGTTGCAATACATCAAAGATGTGTGCTATAATTGTAATGATTACTCCTAAATGACAAGTAAAAATAAGTGTAACATTTTCATAAAGTAAAATGGAGTAATGAAATATTTTATTACAAAAGAGGTTAAAAACAAATGATAGAAAGCAGGTATCTACCAAATACATTGATAAACATATTAAAAGTAAATTAACTAAATTACTCAGTTCAAAAACTAAGGATCCAAGGCATCCATGTCCATATACACCTGCTTGAGGATGATGAAGAACTAAGGGAAAGGATAAAATTTTTACTTATTTGTTGGGTACGGGGCACTAATACACAATCCTACATGGTCCCATGGGGGAAAGAGACACTCAAATTCAACTGATGAAATTTGGTCAGTATTTCACAGAAAGAAAGGAAGCAAAGGTGACATGTGGTTGAGGCCTTTTAGGCTAGTCATTGTACTGTTGCTTCTACATCTGAAATGGACGTATGATATGGTCATACTTCTCTATCCCATGTGTAACAAGGAATTCTCCTAATTGGGAAGTACACTGTGTAGAGAAGTGTTAGTGGGGGACACATTCCCTTATCATCTGCCATCAGTGGGACTGTCCCACTGGATAACAGCAGCACTTCAATCCTCTTATTTGAAATATTTAGTTATATTGATGATGGGCAAGTCAGAAGCTTCAGTCACAATGGTCCTGACTTTGGAGATACTATACATTTGTTCTCTGGTTTGGCCAGTATACTCAAAAGATTTCATAAACCTGCCCTATGAATAAAATTTTGGGGCAGGGGCTTCCCTATAGTTTCAGAGAAAAACTGTTTATTTTTTACTTTTACTACCATAAGGAAGGTGTAAAACTTAATGAACTTGAAGTATTGGGTAGAGTATGTGTCTCCTTTGGACCTTCTATTTGGTTATTTAAGTTGGCTAACATCATATCATCACTATTTGAATGATTCCCAAACCAACAAGCTAAACTGAAACTATCCAGCAAGCTGAAGCCTACTCTCTGCCTTTGAAGCCCCACAATCTTAGTAATCTATTTGAACTGTAAATCTTTGTGACAAAATGATTTTTCTTATTGGACCCTCTGGCAAAAACAGGCTGTGCCAAACCACAGGATCTCAGAATTTAGAAATTGTCATCTATGCTAATTAAATAATAAGGAGAAAAGTTTTATTTTGACTCACAGTTGTGGAGGTTCCAATCCATGATCTGTTAGCTCCACTGCTTTGGTAAGGCAGCATATCATGATAGAGTGAGTGGCAGTGTAAATCTGTTCACTTTATGTCTCAGAAGTGAAAAAGAAGAGGAAGGGGCTGAGCTACTACTATCTTCTTTAAGAGCACACTTCTAATGACTTGATGACCTCTCATTATGTCTTATCTCCTGAAGGTTCCACCACCTCAAATCAGAACCCTTCTGGGGACTAAGCCATTAATGCTTGGCCTTTGTGGGACATTTCAGATACAACTATAACATTACCATCCTAATAGTTACCAGGCATACTCACTTTGTAAAGATACTAGTGTGCTTCTTGGCTCTTTCAACATTAAATATTTGAGCTACAGTTGCCTTGTGAGTCTCCAGACTGACATTCCCATTTTGGGATGGAACAATCCAGTCTCAGTGACTAACATGAAGTATCCCACAAGCCACAGAATCAAATTGAAATTGTACACTTAGCCTTACAGTTTGCCTGATCCTAATGCCATCTTGCCTTTACATTAAAAAAGTCAAGTATCTACTACAGAGAACTTTATCACCCATTTTGCCCCGTGTAGTAAATAAAGCCAATGGCTCAATAAGGCCCTCGATTGACAAATATTCTACTAAACACTGGGTCTTGTGCATTGAAACCTGATGTTTTCCACTGAGCTGTTTAAGAACTAAAAATGGACATGATTCCTCCCCTTAGTGAGTAGAATTCAAGGCCTTTCTCAATGTTGACGTTGGCCTTGGTGCTCATTATATTTACTCATGAAGTTACTATTTTTGATGCTCTTTATTCCTTTTTGTAAGCCCATATTTCCACCTTGTATCATTTTCTTCTACATAAAGGACTTCATCTAACATTTCTTCTGTGAAGAATTGCTAGTGATAGGGTCTGGGGTTGTAGCTCAGTGGTAGAGGACTTGCCTCACATGTGGGCGGCACTGAGTTCAATCCTCAGCACCACATAAAAATACACAAATAAAATTTAAAAGTATTGAGTCCATATACAACTAAATATAAAAGAATTGCTAATGATAGGTTCCTTGTGTTTTTGTATATCTGGAAAAATTTTTATTTTACCTCCAGTTTTGAAAGCTATTTACTCTAGATGAATAATTTTAAGTTGATTTTTTTCTTTCCTGTATTTTAAATATATTGTTTCATATTCTTCTAGCTTACAGTGTTTCTGAATAAACCTAATACCACACTTTAGTTTTATCCCTGTATAAGCTTCTCTTTGACATTGCACTGGACCTCATAGCCATCACAATAAATTAGGAAAAAAGAAATGAAACACATAAAGATCATAAATAAAGAGGTAAAATTATCCTTCTTTATTAACTTCAGTTGATGGTATTGTTTAGGCAGGAAATAAAAGCCAATTTATTTAGTAATAGTGAAACTAATAAATGGATTTAGGATGGTTTAGTTAATACAAAAATAGATTTATATTAGCAACAAAATCCATATGAATAATTTTAATAAAAGACACATAACACTTTCACATTGAAAATACAAAATATTGATGATATAAATAAAAGAATGTCTGAATATAGTATATTCATGAATCAAAAGGCTTAATAAAAATTCACATTCTTCATAGAAACAGAAAAAGCCATCATGAAATTCATTTGGAAAAATAAGAAGCCCAGAATAGCCAAAGCAATCCTCAGTGAGAAAAGTGAAGCAGGAAGCATCACAATACCAGACCTTAAATCATACCACAGAGATATAGTAACAAAAACAGCATGGTACTGGCACCAAAACAGACATGAAGACCTATGGTATAAAATAGAACACACAGAGACAAATCCACATAAATACAGTTATCTCATACTAGACAAAGGCACAAAAAACATATATTGGAGAAAAGATAGCCTCTTCAGCAAATGGTGCTGAGAAAACTGGAAATCCATCTATAACAAAATAAAATTAGACCCCTATCCCTCACCTGCAGAAAACTTAACTCAAAGTAGATCAAGGACTTGGGTATTAGACCAGAGACCTTGCACCTAATAGAAGAAAAAATAGGCCCAAATCTCCATCATGTCAGCCTAGGCACCAACTTCCTTAACAAGACTCATAAAGTACAAGAAGTAAACTCAAGAATCAACAAATGGGATGGAATCAAACTAAAAAGCTTCTTCATGGTAAAGAAACAATCAAGAATGTGAAGACAGAGCCAACAGAATGGGAGAAAATCTTTGCCACCTACATCTCAGAGCATTAATTTCTAGGATATATATATAGAACTCAAAAAACAGCACCAAGATTAAAATAATAATAATAATAATAATAATAATAATAATAATCCAATTTATAAATGGACAAAGGGACTGAGCAGGCACTTCAGAAGAAGAAATATGATCAGTCAACAAATAAGTGAAAAAATGTTCAGCATCTCTAGCAGTTAGAGAAATGGAAATTAAAACTACACTAAGATTTCATCTCACTCCAGTCAGAATGGCAATTTTCAAGAATACAAGTAACAATAAATGTTGGTGAGGATGTGGGGAAAAAAGGTTCACTCATACATTGTTGGTGGGACTTCAAATTGTGCAACCACTCTGGAAAGTATTATGGAGGTTGCTTAGAAAACTTGGGATAGAACCACCATTTGACCCAGTTATCTCACTCCTTGGTATGTATTCAAGGATTTAAAATCAACATACTACAGTGATGCAGCCACATCAATTTTTACAGCACCTCAATTCACAAAAGCTAAACTATGGAACTAACCTAGGTGCTCTTCAACAGATGAATGGATAAAGAAAATGTGATACATGTACACAGTCATATAGAAGACACATTTTCATATGTCATATAACTCAGTCATAAAGAAGAATTAAATTATGGAATTTTCTGGCAAATGGAGGGAACTAGAGACTATCTTGCTAAGTGAAATAAGCCAATCTCCCCAAACCAAAGGCTGAATGTCCTCTCTAATATGCTATGCTGAGTCACAATAGGTGGGGATAGGGTGGGAGTGCAGGTTCACTGGATTGGACAGGAGGGTGTGGAGGGAAAGGAAGGGGAATGGGAATTGGAAAGACAGTAGAATGAACCAGATATAACTTTCCTATGTTCATATATGAATACACAACCAGTTTGTACACATCATGTACAAACGTAAAAATAAGAAGTTATACTACATGTATGTCAAAATACATTCTAGTGTCATATATAACTAAAGAGAACAAATAAAAAAATTTTAAAAAATGAAAATTCAAATAACTCTACAGTGACCAAAAGCAGATTAGTGATTGTCTGAAGTTGAGGGTTCAGAGAAGGTGGATAGCAAAGGGAAATAAAGAAATTTTCTGGTATAATTAAAATATTCAATATCCAAAGTGTGGTGGAAGTCTTATGGATGTGTACAATATGTAAAAAAGGATCAAATTTTATAACTTAAATATGCAAAGTTTATCATACTTTTCTTTATATCTTGATAAAATTGTAGAACCTATCAGAAATTTTCATTTAAGTAATCTTGCAATTGGTATTTTCCATGCTACATTAAATTTCAAAATGAAAACATTAACATTCAATAAAAATTTCTTATACTTACTTTTTAGTACTTTCTACTGTTATACATTACATAATTTTACATAAATTTTGGCAGATTTAAATTGCTTATGATTTAGGTACATTGAAATTTTCCATCATTTTATACCCTCAGACGTACATATAAATTAGTGGTTCTCTAAAAAGAGTGGACGGTTATTTTTTCCTTTTCTCTATAAAGGATACTTGGCAATGTCTGGAGAGAGTTTGATCATCAAAAATATCTAGGAAGGTGCTACTGGCTTCTAATGGGTAGTGACCAAAGAGTTGCTAAATTTTTACAATGCATAGCACAGTCCCCTATAAAAGAATATCCAGACCAGATGTCAATAGTGCATGTTGAGAATCCTTGGTATAAACAATTATGTATTTATTTCTTAATTGGATGGTAAAGAAATAAATAAAAATGACCAAATATAGACAAAATCCATTTTAAATATATAATAATACAAATAATTCATACCAAGTTAGCTTTGTTGATTAGTATCAGTAGAGAGTTTACAATTTAAGCTACTTTGGTAAGTCTACCCACAAAAAAAGGTTTGTTTATTCCAAATAACATACTTAACAGTAATTTCCAAAGAAACTTAGAATAACTCCTAAAAATGTTTCCAATTAACACTTTTATTTGTATAAATATTAAATTGCATTTTGTAGCAAGGAATGTGACAATGTCCTAAAACAATGGAAATTTTAAAATTAAGTATTTCTTCTCACTCCCTAAACAGTTTTCACAGCACATATTATTGATATGTGAAGATATGTGTTAGAAAAATTATAGCATAAAAACAGAATAATAATTACAATTCCTTATGCAGTATTGGGATATTTTCTATAATTTTAAAAACTCTATTGCTAACATAAATAATAGAATTTCACAAGATCAGTTTGGTAAATAATTTTATAAAGATAAAAAATTCAGTTATACTGGTTAAATTTGGGCATATTGAATGTAGTAAATTAAAAAAGAATTATTCTTAAGACAATCTGAAACTTCTGTAGTATCCTGTTTAATTCCATTACTCTTAATGTATATGTTTGCCTTTTTTGTTATTTTTCATTATTTTGTTATCAATTTGGAATAGTTATTTAGGGGAATGTCAGACCTTTCACTCTGTTGATGTATTTTAAATCCACTTTAAAGTTTAGACATAAACATAGTAACATAAGACTAATTTAAGATTAGATAGGGGGGTATCTTTCTAACTGTTGTTTTAGTTTGCCCAGTGGGAAAAAAGAAACTACACAGTTTAATCTTGTTAATTAGCTTTTGGCAAACACAGCTACAAACACTCAAAAATGCTATCTCACTCCAGTTTATGAAGGTTTAATAAAACGTGCTGATAACTATAGCTTGCTCTTACTGTTCTCATTTAATCACCTCCCCAACTCATTATTGCTATGGCTTCCATTCTGCAAAGTACAACACAAAAGAAAAGGTGGTGTTGAAGGATACATTTTTAGGTTTAACTTAAAAGTGTTTCTTAAATATATTAGCTCTATGACATCTTGCTTCAACATATTATGGAACCTGAAGTAAATTTTATGAATAAAATTCCCAATGTTTATTCATACTTATGGTATCCTGATGAGCTGTGCAGCTTTTATGCTATTATCAGGAGAGATTAACTCACCAGACAATTGGGCAAATTCTTAAACGGAACCTAGATCCATATAATCAACCATAGAGGTCTGTAGCTCACCCAATATATTTAACCCAAAAGATTAGCTGATAGAAAACCCTACAATAAAAGAAATATAAAAAAGACAAACCTAAGACTACATTGCAGTGTGAAGGAACATCAAGGAACGCAATTTCTATAAGCATTGTCTGTGTTCTAAAATTATTTTTAGGCAGCAAAGAAACAGCACTTTACGATGAGAATCTGGATGAATATCCTTAATGGAAAAATATATTATATGTGGTAAATAAAACCACTAGGTCTCTGATAACAGTGTTAATTTTCTTAAAATAATAGAATAATCATGAATATTTTGTGGGCAGCAAATTTTCCATTATGATTTTCCTTAATTCATCATTTTGTACTAATGAAGTGTATTAAAATAGCTCTATATGTGCATTTCTGTAATGAACTATATCTCTGATGCTTCAGTCTTCTTTTCTCTCACTCTTTAAATTAATTGTTCTCTTTTTTGTTGTTTCTGGGTTTGTTTTGTTCTTTTCTGGATTCTGCTAATGTTTATTGAGACCTTACCATACTCTAGTCATTGTGTTAAGCACTTAAAAATATTATTTCCTTCATCTGTACAAAAATCCTATGGGAAGGTACTAATACACATTATAGAGTTGTGACAAATGAGGCTTTCAAAATTAAATAATTACTGAATCATTCAGCTAGTAAGTGACAGCACTGAAATTTATTTTTGCATGTCCTCAGAGCCTAATCTCTGCCTCCCCCATCTCTTTCTTTTCATATCATCCCTTATAAACTATTTGCTCTCTTTTTTTTTGCCTGAATAAAGTTTGTGTTCCCAAAGTCAGAGTTCATATGTGTATATGTATACCCCCACATTGAACTTCATCTTTGACAGACTCAAATTTTTTATATCAAATACAGCTTGAAGAAGAGAGTAGAAAATTTAGTTTAATTATGTTTAGCCATGTAGCAAAGCATGATAAAATGTTAACACTATTTTTATTATAACATGTTTTAAATTACTTTGACTTTGCTTAAATTTCCTAAATCATTTTATTTTTAAAAATGATGACCTATATTATTACATCAAGGGGTAGCTGAATTTATTTCAGTTTTCTAAACTCTTGTCTATTTGATAGTGGCCTTCCCATCCAAGAGAAATGCCAACATTGAAATTAAAGCAGATACTAGCTAACAGGAAGAGAATGGTCATATTTTAGGCTCAGCACATTGAACATCTGTAAAATTCTGGAAAAAATACAGTTACCAAGGAGGATATTAGAGAACTAACTTAAGTGTGTACATCTAGGGTGAATATATTTTGTTCATTACACATTTTCTGAATAGCTAGATTCTATGCTATTTATTTCTTTGCTAAAGGAGTTCACCATATACTGTGACTTATAAATAAATTAGGATAGTGATAGTTTGTGAATATATTTACATATTTTAATATTATTTTCCATATTTATATATTTTTATTTACAATTAATCTTTACCAGTATAATATAATCAACTGTCAATTACCCTTGCCTTTTTCTAACTGAAAGTCATATGATAATCTCTATCCTAACTTTAAATTAAAAGAGACCGAACTTCTTGAAGAAAGGAATCCTAACTATTCAAGGCTGTAGTAACTCTGCTTCAGTTTTATCTCTGAACTTTACTAATGGTCAAAATATCTTAAGATTCAGATAAGCCAGAGACCTGTGAAGTAATCAGGAAGTGCTATCTTAGCACATTGTCAGCAAATGTCTGCTTGCTAACTCTGTACTAATAAGAATGATATAATTGGTAACTAAAAATTGAAACATAAATTCTGGTTTTCTCTTCTGTGTCACAAATAACTTCAATACCGTGAAAAATGGTTGCTTGTAACAGTCATACACAACAGTAAATAGTGTAGGTGGCAGCCAAGTAATTTGAGAGATTTTATGTCAGAAGAAGGAACTGGTTGAAGGATAAGACCATTTACATAACTGAAGAAAGGACTAATTTACAGCTAAATCTCAAGAACTATGGGAAAAAAGGGGAAAAAAAGTTCTCTTCATTGATCATATTGTCCTTATTCTTTACTACAACAGCTTCTAGAAAATGACAGGAAACATGACTCCCACCAGCTATTACCCTCAGAGCCTCAACTCACAATCATGATGGGATTGTATCTAGTTCCATAGATCCAAAGAAGGACTCAGATTCATCAGCTTAGGCATGTGCCCACGACTGGATAAAGTAACTGTGGCCATTAGAACATGTACCCTATGATCTTAGCAAATAATTTATAGTATCTAGATGAGCATAACAATAGCACCAATCCTTCACCTACTTATATGCCATGTACTGGGTGAAATTTTAAATTTCACATCTATAGTAGCACATTTAGTCTCACAACCATCCAGTATTATTTTTGTATTCATTGTGCAAATGAAAAACTATGGAACAAAGAGTCTAGGAAATTTTTTCAGAGTTTTAGTGAACTGCACACCTAGCAAGTATATAGCAAAATTCCAAACCCTAGCCATCTCTGGACTTCAGTGTCATTGAAAAGTAAATGGAAGTGGGGTTTTTGCAATCTTTAGTATATTGTAATCTGTCACTATTTTACAGTGGCACTTGGTAGGACAGAGTTTTTTCCTACTTCATCCTTTAACTGAATGCTGCCTTTCAGGATTCTGGCTCTATATATATAGTTTAATAAGATTTCCAAACTTGTATTAGCCCTAGGTTTTGTTTTCAGTCTATTTTTACCATTGTGTAGTTACTGTTAAATTCGAAACTTCCAGGCTATAAGAGATGGGCAGATATTAGAGCAATAATTGACTTCAGGTATAATTACTTTTGTAGATTATACTTTTTCATAATTTTTTATATCTGTGGATTTCTTCTCCTATTCTAGCCCAGATATGCAATTTTAAAAAATTGTTATCCTTTGGATGTTAAATGGCCCAAAAGGCCCATGTGTTAAAGGCTTGACCTCAGGATATTACCTAAAGGTATTAAGGCTAAGAACTTCCCAGAACTGGAAAGATACCAAATGTAGATTCAAGAAGTCCAATAATTTTTAAATAAGAATAAATACAATCTTAAAAATAATTTTTTATATTAAAAATAAAACCTGAAAAATAAAGAAATCTACAATTAATTACACAATAGTGAAATTACAATATGCCAAAGAGAAAGGCCAAATATTTAAAACAGACAAAGGGAAATTCTGATAATTGACAAAAGAACAATAATTAGATTGAGAGCTGACTTCCTTACAGAAACAATGAAAGCTTTGACATAGTGGAGTTATCTCTGATATGGCAAAAGAAGATAACAGTCTAGAATTCTATAGCCAATAAAAATTGTCTTTTTCAAGAATGAAGGAAAAAATAAAGACAAACTTAAATAATCAAAACTGAGGTTGCAGGCTGGGCCTGTGGCTCAGTGGTAGAGTGCTTGCCTAGCATGTGTGAAGCATTGGGTTTGATCCTCAGCATCACATAAAAATAAAAAATAAAGGTCCATCAACAACTAAAAAATAGTTTTAAAAAAAATGAGGTTGCCCTTAGAAAATCCACATTATATTCTACACAGAAAAAATGGTTTTGGATAGGTGGGATGCAATATTAGATGTTAGAATTCTAATAAATTTGTCAGTATGTGGAGGAAACCTAGGGAACATTCACTGGCAGAAGCTCTACAGAGTAATTGTGAGCTAGCACTCTGGAATCAACAGGTGCACTGAAAACCTGATTGTCATATAGTTGATATGACCACTGGCAAATTAATTAACCTCAATTTGCTCTTGTTTTCACCTTCGTAAACTGTTGACGTTAATGTTATTCTCCTTAAAGGATCATCATGAGGATGATATGAAAGAGTATGGGAAAGTACTTGGAAAATTACCTGGAATATATTGTGTGTGTTCTGATTATCATTACTATTGTATAAAAAATAATGACAAAGGTGTGTGAGGTTTAATAGATCTTAAATTATACAAAAGCAATAGCATTATAACCAGGAGGAGTTAAACATAATTGTGTTGTTTGGGAGGAGGGTAAAGTATTAACTAATTTATTTAAAATAAATAAAAAATAAAGGTCCATAATTTATTTATTTATTTTGATAAATTAAGTATGTATGCCCAGAGATTAGAGAAATCACTAAATTAATAGAAATAAATACTTTCCAAATAGTAAAGAAAAAATATGAAAATCAATGCAAACCCTGACTTGTGGGTATGTTAAATCAATAAGATACACTGGGGGGCTGTGGCTCAGTGGTAGAGCGCTTGCCTCGCATGTGTGAGTAACTGGGTTCCATCCTCAGCACCACATTAAAAAATAAATAAATAAAATAAAGATATTGCATCCATCTACAACTAAAAAAAATTTAAAAAAAAAGATACATTGGGATATGAGTGCAAGGTGAAGAGAGAGGCCAGTGTTCTTATTCCCTTCCCTTTTCTCCTGGAATCTTATTTCAGGCAGTGGTTGCTCTTCCACTGGTGGCTCCTGCTTCCACTAGTTCGATTCACTATGGTTCCAATTTTTGCTAGCCGACCATGTAGGCTGTTAAAATTTGCATTCTCCTTTGGTCTCTCCTAGCCTAGGGAAAGTAATAACTTCCTACTATTGCTAATATTGTTGGCTGGTTTGTCAGTCTTCCCATCACCTGTGTAACCATGCATTAAATTATATCTATTCAAACATTCAGAGTAGTTTCTATTACCCTTGTTGGTCCCTCTCGAATACTATGATGATAGATCCTTCAAGATATCACAGAAAAGACAATAAAGTTTTAAATAGTTTCTTAATTCACCTTGCTCTGATTCTTTGTCCATTGAGTAACTTTTCATCATCATGAGATTTTTCCCAAAGACCTCCTTGAGAGAGAACATACACTAGTTATTTCTGAGCAAGTATTTCACTGTTTCGTTTTGTTGACAATTATATTCTTGAGATCCTGTAATCTTTGAAAATTGACTTTTCCTCTAGAAAGGCAAATCTAGTGTAAGTATTGATATTTATATGTTTGATCTTACAAAATCAAAAACATTGCCCAGTATAAGTGGTGAATTCCATAAGTTAGGTATTTTAACTAATAGCCACTTGATTTTTTCTGTGAACCAGATTCCAATATACATTTATCTGGATTTCTTTATGTGGTTAGTTTAAATTTTACTTTAATCTTAAATAGTGCTACTTTCTACATATATTATTACAAAGATAAGTACATTTATTTTTCTGGTAGAATATTCAAAGGGCATAAATTTTCTGGTACCAATGAAAGTACATCTCTAGTAGATATTAAATGTTCTTTTTAACATTTTAGGGAACAAAAAAGACAAAATTTTTAAAGTCTTAAATTAAAGATCTGTTAATATTTTAGGAAGATCAACTCTTATCTTCTTATTAGGCAATCTTAAAATTTCCAACACCAGCTTTTTTATTTGTATAAACAAATGGAAAAAATAATTTCACAATTACAACTGAACTTTGTTAAGGCATCTGTAACTGTCACTTGGTGTGTAAAACCTGCATTGCAAAGTTTTCCTTTGCTCAAAATATTCTCAATACATCACAGTACATAGTGGATTAATGTGATGAAAATCAGCGCTTGCCCAGCATGCGTGAGGCACTGGGTTCGATCCTCAGCACCACATACAAATGAATAAAATAAAGATCCATTGACAACTAAAAAATATTTAAAAAAAAAAACAGAATGGGCCTGATAAGAAGTACTGGGGAAAAGAACACTCAAGGGAAAATTTTCATGAGCTTCTCTTTTGAACTTTTAATTTATTTTTACCTGATATATAAATACAGAATAATTATAAATATTTCTGGGATACCATGTAATTTTTTTTTTTTTTTGGTAGTGGGAATTGAACTCAAGGGTACTCAACCACTAAGCCACCTAAGCCACATCCCCAGCCCTGTTTTGTGTTTTATCTAGAGACAGGGTCTCACTGAGTTGCTTAGCACCTCACTGTTGCTGAGGCTGGCTTTGAACTCGCAATTCTCCTGTCTCAGCCTCCAAAGTGCTGGGATTACAGATGTGAGCCACTGTGCCTGGCTCCATGTGATATTTTGATACATGTACATACTGTATGTTTAAATTAGATTAAACATATCAAATAGTCATCATTTCCTTATGGTGAAAACATTCAAAATCCTTCCTTCTAGCTATTTGAAATACAGACAAATACACACTATATTATCTATAATCCCCCATTGTTCATTAAAACACATAAACTTCTTACTTGTAACTACAAATTAGAACCCATTTATTGAATGATGTATTTCTGTCTTCATGGCCAAGAATTCTTAACACAGGTTTATATAATGTGAACAACTCCTCCTGGTGAAATATTAAGTGAAAAAATGTTTGCCTTTGAGTTCAAAACTGCAGGATTTTGTTTATTAGGCACTTTATGGGATGTTATTTCCTGTTTTAAAAGAATACAATATTAAAGATCCTGTGGTAGATATAAACATTCTTTTAGACAAAATGAGAGTATAAAATTAGAAAATGCAAAAGAATGCTCACAAAATATATGAATTATTAAAAAAGGAAAATTTTTATGCAATAATCTTATAATTGTTTAAGTGATGGAATAAATTAGATAAGTAGGGGAACCACTAATTTAGAAAGCAGGTGTTTAACTCATCTGCCTTTTTTGCTATTACAAAATTCAATCAGTATTGACTTACCTAAACCTTGAACGAGGAAACAGATGTTGAAAGAGAAAAATACACCAGTATATACTCAAAGAGGATCAGTAGAATTGTAAGGAGCAGTAGAGATTTGTTTATTTTGTTATATTATTCTACATTTAATAAATACAAGCCAGGGAGATGGAGTGACCAGTTCAACTTGCTGGTATAAGGGCCTCCTTTAGACCTCATGGGCTCTTTACCACTCAGTGTGGAGCGGCTGATGGCAACATCCATACCTGGGAACTTGTTAGAATCCAGGAAGCCTAGCTCCCCTTCCTCAGCTATTCTGAACCCGAATCTGCATTTTAACAAGATCCCATAGTGATTCTAAGCACATTAAAATCTGAGCAGCATTGTACTGCCAATCTCACATTGCTTTTTAGTTCTTCTCCACAGCTGTCTTGTAATGTCCCCAAGGGCAAGAATTTGTTCTCTTCTTGTTTGTGAATCTCCTGGAAAGAAGCAATAATAGAAGCAGAACAACATCTTCTATCTTTTGTTATTTATTTTCAGGATATAACAGAAAATTTAGTTTAAGAAAAATAAAGCTTTCAATGAATGTTGGTTCATTTGAAAGCAAGATTGTTTTCTTAATTTATTAACCAGAATAATCATTGAATACTACATTTCTGGAGACCAAAACTCTCATGAAATACTTATTGAATGGATAAAATTGTCAAGCATATTTTTTTTACTAAGCATATGTTTCTATAACATGAAAATCCTAACTAAAATGAAGGAAAAAGAACTCAATGATTGGTTGTTATCATGCCCATACAAGCTATCTTTTCTGACAACCAAAGATTCTGCTTTTCTTTAAAAAGCCAAGTTTATATGGGAAATTTCCTCTAGTTTCAATATCATATCTTCAGAGTAATGGGTTCCTAAGTGATGCAAATTGGCTAGTACATAAAATGCAGTGAAGAAAACATAGTTGTAGGATCATGCTTATGTAATCATAGATTTAATGAGAAATATGCAAGTTTCAGTGTTTAAAAATATATGATTTGTTATAGCAGCTCTAATGACTTACATAGAAATTAGTTCTGTAAAAGGGAGTAATACGTAACAAATACCAAAAAAGGTTAGAAATGGCTTTGGTGCTGGGTAATGTGTGGAGACTGGAAAAGTTTTGAGGTGTAAGCATGCTAGAAAAATGCCTACAGCGATGTGAGTGGATCATAAAGGGCCATTCTGGAGAGAGTGAAGGGGAGCTTTAGAGAAAGGCTATGTCTTTGTAGGCGATACTTAAGTGGTCATTAAGAGAATAATAGTAGAAATATGGATAGTAAAGGCCATTTTAATGTTTCAGACAGAAATGAGTAATGTGTTATTGAAAACTGGAGGAGAGGCTATTCTTTTAAAGTTGCAAGGAACTTGGTTGCATTGTATTTGTACCCTAGTGTTTTGTGGAAAATAGAACTTGTGAGAAATGAAAGTTTTGAAGGAGTGGCCTGGTTCTTCTTCACTGCTTATTTTATAATACCAGAAGAATGAAATCATTTAATGACAAATTTTCATCAAAAGGGAAGTAGAATCTAAAAATTTGGAAAATTCTCAGCCTATCTGTATTGGAAAAAATGAGAAAGTCTCTTGGGGAAAGAATGAGAGTGTGACCAAACTTTTGATAAAGAGATTTGTATGGCTCAGTCAAGTCAATGAAGATCAGGGTAATATTTATCAAGACAATGGAGAGATTAGTTAGCCATCTTAACAGAAGCCATAAATTTTGGGGGGTCAGAGACAGAATGTTGTGTTGAGAATGATTGTGTTCCTCCTAAATTCACATGTTGAAATCCCGACCCCCAACATGATGGCATTAGGAGTTAGGGCTTATGGGGAGTGATTAAGATCAATACCATAGATATGAGGCTCCAGAGAGTTCGTTAGCCTCTTTCACCATGTGAGGACACAGGTAGAAGTTGCCACTTATGAAATAGAAGGAATGTAGGACCTCACCAGACACCAAATCTGCCAGCGTTTCGAACTTGAACTTTCCAGCTTCTAGACCTATGAAACATTAATGTCTATTGCTTAAAAGTTACCCAGTCTACTGTAGTTGGTTGTAGCAGCCTGAATGCACTGAGACAGAGAAGTCATTAATTGTTCAGCCCTTTCAAGTACACACATAGAAACTCCTGCCCACTGACTTGAGGTGGAAGTTGCTTTTTTAAACTCTTCTCTATCTGCTTCTCCTCTCAGTATCTCTGAGCTTTCTTGGGCTGAATGGATATGATTCATAATTATTCATGCACAGCATTAATTTTTCCTTAATCCTCCTTTCTTCTATCTAAAGAGACTTGGAAGAGGATACATAGGGAGAATAAATGTTTTATGCTCAAAAACTGTTACTAGTGTTTTACTCAACAATGAATCTATTCTTTTCCAAAGAGAAATCCCCATCCTCATCAATTTAAGAAACAGAAATCGTAAAAAATTTCTAAATCTATTCACATAGTGAGGGCCAAGTTTGTGCTATAATAATTGCTGGTACACAGGCCCTAACCTCACAGACATTAAAATAAATTAATGTAAACAAGACTGCATTCTATCCTATGGTTATACAGGAATAAGTAAGTTAATTGGGTAACAGAAAAGAAAAAAAAAATTGTAGAATGGAACAGTTAGTAAGTGTAAAAGGAAAACCTGAGCAAGTGAAGTGGGAGATAAACTATTATAGGTGGATGTAGACATCCAAAAGTAATAAAAAACAGGTTATCATGCCTTCTTGTCAAAAAATTTGTAGACTTACAATAGAGATTTTAGACTTCCTTATAGAGAGAGATTGTAGTTTCAACAAAAAACACAAGATATTTTATAATCTGATTGTGCAGATAGGTCATAGTTACATTTCTTTTTAAATTGTAGATGGACACAATATCTTTATTTATTTATTTTTATGTGGTGCTGAGGATCGAACCCATTGCCTCATGCATGCAAGGCAAGCGCTCTACCACTGAGCTACAATCCCAGCTCATAGTTATGTTTTTGATAATTTATTTTTTATTTATTTTATGTGTGTATGTATGCCTATGGTGCTGGGGATCAAATCAAGGGCCTTGTGCATGCTAGGCAAGAGGTCCACCACTGAGTTCTATATTCAGTGCTTCTTGAATAATCTTAAATACTTGAAATACTTCTTCTTTTATTTCATTCACTGTTTTATAAACTGAACTTGAAATCTTTCACTTACAAGAATTCTGCCCACCACAAATTTCCCCTGATTACTAAGACTGAAACATTTAGTGCCACACTACTTCCTATGTTGCATGTCTGAGAATATTCTGACCAGGTCTGGGGCAGCAGCTCAGTACAGAGCACTTGCCTAGTATGCAAGACCCCCTGGGTTCACTCCCCAGCACAGAGGTAAATAAGAAAAGAGAGAAAACATTTTTACAATCTCTCATGCTAATGACAAGTTTAGCATGTCTTTCTATTTTACATACTGTCTCCTACTCTTCATTCCCTTAAGAGTTACGATTTTAATTGATCCTAAAGAAACAGTAAAGGAAGAGGAAAATAGAGATAAGAACAAAGGAACCTTTAAAAGTAAACTTTTACCATAACCTAAGCATAAGTTATTAAAATATCACCTGTGTGTCAGGTTTACTACCTTACCCACTGACAACTGGGTAGACTGGATATTGGGGGAATGACAGAAATCAGGCAGTATTTGACTGACCCTGAATGCACTCTATTTTTCAAGGAATTGCAGTCAGTGATATCCTCATTCTCTCATGGGTACACAGGAGAAAGATCTGAAGATTGAAGAAGACTGTTTCTAAAAAGAAGTTTGGTCTTATCTTAAATACTTCGCTCACCAAGTAACTACAAATGAATCTGAAGTAGTGCCAGTTTTAGATGAAGACTTAAGGCTTTGATGACAAGAGGAAAAAGAACTCTGACTGTCACCAGTTTGGTATTGTAACTAACAACAAAAATAGAAAAAGAAATATGTGAAATCATGCCTCTTAACTGGAAAGGTTGAACAGAAATTTTATTAAATTAACATAGCCGAAGATTCCAGGCTTCTCTTAACTTTGAAATTTATTTCTGCTGCAATGACACACATTTTCAAAGCAAGCAATCAGAAACTCTTTTAAGTTAATACAGTTTATGGGGAATTATGTAGTAAAAATGGATTTTTAAAGATGTGTCTTTAAAGTGTGCCTGTGAATAGTTACTTTTTAAAACTTTCCAAGATTTCAGAGAGAAGGAAATTTTTGCTATTGGAAAATTATCTTTCTTAGAGTTTATTTTAATAAAAACAGTAATAAGTATTATTCAATCCATTTTCTAAGGAATTTTTGGCAAATTTCTACAGATATGTTCATGTGATTTAATGGTAGTACTCAGCTGAGATGTTTTTCTTTCACTTCAATGTTTATTGGCACTAAAACTCCTTATATATCCAAAATAATTTATTTTATGACACAAATTTATGAATATTTAAGCTTTATAGATATTGGAGTTGCGTCTGTCAAATAACAGCAATGAATGAGAAGGTAAAACTTTACAAAAATTTGTTTTTAGTATTTCTTTATTTCTATCAGTCTAAATGGTCCATTTTTTTTTCTTTTTCACAAATGTGTTTATATGAGGATGGTCAACAAGAAAGTTCTACAACTATGCAGAAATCACATCCATGCCAATTTGAAGGTCCTTGGTGCTGAGGGACCCACATTCTGATGTAACTGTGTGCAGAAAATGTGCCGGTTGGATCATAAGGAAGGATAGCAAAACACTTGAAGACACTGGAGCTGCAGTGCCATCAGATCAACTTTTCCATCTGTCCCAATTTGGCACCATGTGAGTATCTCTGTTTTGCCAAAATGCAACTAAAACTTAAACAGAAACTTTTCTGGGGCTAAAGCTTGGGCAGACCAAAATGCTAAAAGTATCTGGGAAATGACACAGTAGATTTCTAATTAGTATAAATGCACTAGTGGTTAAGATTTTGTTTCCAGAGCTTTAAAGAAATAATGGACTAATATCTCTATTGCTAAGGGATTTGAAAACTCAACAATTTTTATGATCAGAAGCAAATATCTTATATATGGCAAATAATACATAAGATAGATTAATATCTCTGATAAAATAAAGACAATAGATTCCCCCACATGGCCACATTTGTTGGACCATTATTTCTGAGGATATGCCTTTATTAATCATTTCAGAGTGATGAGTATTTTAAAAAGTCTGTTATTTTGAAAACACATTGAGACCTTTCATCTCTGTTATTCCAGAACAACCTATTAGGATTGACTGACTTTAAATTTCTTCCAACTTATTATTTAATATTATACCTTTTTTGATTTATACCAAATATCAAAATGATAGGGTTAGGGGGCATGGATGGTCTTGTGAAGAATGCAATAGTCATAATTTCTGCATAAACTCAGGATAAATTTCAGATAATTTAATATGATTAAAGTTAAAACTTTTCCCTGCTCTTTCATGTCCCATCTCCACCATATAGAGTACATGTAGAACTACATATATAGTAAACCACATAACAGAAGCAAATTTCCTCCTTACTTAAACACACTTCATTGGTTTGTAAATATTATCTCCCATTCTGCAGGTTGTTTTTGTTTAATTGCCTTTACTGTGCAGATTTTTAGTTTGATATAATTCTATTTATCTCCTTTTACTTTTATTGCTTGTGCTTTCAGTGTTATATCCAAAAACTCATTTTCTTTATACTTTTGAGTAGTTTTAGGGTTTCAGGTCTTATTTACATTTGTAATCCATTTCACTTTTTTCTTTTATATATATCATGTAAGACAGAGGCCAAGTTTTACTCTTCTGTATGTAGATAAGCAGTTTCCCCAGCACCATTCATTGAAGAGATAATTCTTTTATCATTTTGTGTCCGTGGAATACTTGTTGAAGATCAACTCACCCAAAATTATGTGGAATCATTTCAACTGATTGAGATTCTTGGCGTTGAGTCTCAGTACTCTGGTAGCTTACTTTCAAAACTTCCCTCTTCTTTCTTGCTGTAGTGGTAAAAGAAATGTGAAATAATGCAAGTGATGAAGGGGCAAACTGCTCAGAGCTGTCACAGATACAATGATCAGCCTGAGTGCTGATAGTTCATTTAAATCATCACTTCCTCAAGATGGGGGAAAATAAATAAAGAAAAGGTTTGACATCTTCACACATGATGTACCTCCTCTTTCTTCAAACTATCTACCAGAAAGAGCACCAGTTTCCTTACAGATTTATGGCTTACAAGCACCATTCTCTTAAGGCTGTGGAAGAATGGACTGTTCATAAGATTCTAGAGACTTTAAAGACAATTCAATATTTCATTCATTATTGAACAGTTCTCCATGACCCAGGATCTTCAAGGGAATATTAAAAATGCAAATGGAAAGTACAATTTAATTACAAGTTTCCCAAGTGGTAACAATTTACTCTATGACTGACAAATGAAACACTGATGCACAAATAATGTGCATCTCTAAAGGCAAGGTCACAGGACCCCATATTTCTGGGGACACAATCAATCTTCTCCAGCAAGTAAAGGAAGCACCTGTAACAATAACAAGAACCTGCTAAAGGGTAAAAGCCACTTGTCATGAATGTAGAAGTTGATAATGCTTACTTTCCATAAAGTTAATTTCTTTCTCTTTCTCACTGTCTCTCTGCCTCTCTGTCTCTTCACTTTCTTTGAGAAAATATCATCTAAAAAAATCTCAAAACAAAACAAAAACTTGTACAACTCCACAGGCTGTGGATGATATTGAACTTATAATGAACCATTAGGATATTTTCCAAATTAATTAGAACACTGAAAATGTTTCTAAATTTTCTTGTCATTAAAAATTCCCTAAACCACTATATTTTAGAAATGCCAGAGATATCAGTATTAAGCAATTCCAAAGGCAAAACAAAGCAAACCAAATCAAAACTTTGAATTAATTATCTAACAGCCTCATCCTTAAATAAATAAGCAAAGAACATTTCTTAATTATTGTTCTTTTTGTTGATGAAAATAGAAAAAGTGGTTGAAGTCAGATTCCCCAAGTTTTGAAAGTTACATGTCAATTTTCATTTTTAAATACATCATCCAGAAGTTGATATATAATATTAATCTTATCACTTTCTTTATAAAAATCAATGAGGAAAATATATATTGGTTATCTCTTACTAAAAGTTTCTGTTTTATAAACTAGGAAACACCTAGGATATGTCATGAATTAATTGCATTTATAAGTTAATCACAACCAAGAACATTGAAGGATAACCAGATATTAAAATAATTGCAGCTAACCAGTTATTCTGAAACATTTTCATCAATGCCAGTAAAAGACATAAAACTCTGAATTAGAAATATTATTCACATCAGAAAAAGCAACGTTGAGTACAGCATATTTGTATTTGTTCCTTTGCTCCCGAAGTTACATGGAGGTGATACAGATTGATCCAAGCCAGGCCACACATGCAGTTTTGGATCAGAACTGAGAATATACACAAAACTTGCATCTTTTATAAAGAACAAAAGTAAACCCATCCTTTATTCTGGAGAAGAAATAATCTTTATGGTAAAGAATGGTAAGTAAATGCCTATGCTCCAGATGTAGACACTATACTTTTCAAGAATGTTCACTCTACAGACATCTTTGTAAATGTAGCCTGGAATAAAATGCCTTTGCTTATAAAATGTTTGCCTTGCTTATAAAATGTTTAGAAACACGGAAGTCTCATGGAAAATGTTCTCTCCAAGAATCAGGAGGATCCTAATCTTGAAAATAATTGCATAGGTAACTCACAATTGCATTAAGTATAACATTAGATTTTCCTGATACATTTTAACCTCTTTAAATCATATCATCAGTGAATGGAACTTCATTCTGTAACTGTGCTACTAGTAAAAGTAAGATTACATATTTTATTGTAAATTTATTGCATTTATGATTAAGCTTGATTTGATTATAAATATCAAATATATTAGATCAATAAGTTAAAAAATATTGTTATGATTAAGCTAGTGTTTAATGCCAGGATAATTTCCAAAATATCTTGGTAGTTTTTACCATCAGAAGACCTTTGATGTCAGTGTGTCAATCTAAAAGACAGCTAATTTATAGTCTCCTAGCATAATTTTTGAATAGATTGTCCCATGTAATTTATTTTAAGGTCATCAGTTTTAAACTTTAATTGTACCTATAAATTCACAGAAATATCTAGATTAATGAACAAATAACTAGAAGACAATGTACTCCAGGGGTGGGCAATTTGGGGAGCCACCAAAGAATTCTGCCTATCATACCAGCCATCTGCAGCTCTCTGAAAGTTCATACCTATCCCTATCAGGATTCTTATTTACATACTTATCACAACATATTTACTTTCTCCTTTTCCCATGGATTTTTCCCTTCCTAGGAGGGGAAGTGATTCTAGCCCCAGAAATATGGGAGTCTACAACTGTTGTGTGATCCACACCCTGCAGCCTAGCACATAAACTTGGGGAAGTCAGCTACATGTTGATTCTTATCAAAATCATAAAACTGCTAACAATGAACAAACTGTATAATGCTACATCTGAATCTTATGACCAAGATTTAAAATAGCAATCCTAGGAACTATTCATTCCTAATGGCTATGCCAATGGGACAATAGACAAGGAAAAATGTGGTTTATTTAATGTATCACAAATAAATGAGCACACCTAATAGAAACTACACATCGAGCCTCACAAAAGCCCCTACATCCCTCTGCCCCTTGGAGTCCATCAAGCCACGGTCTCCTAGAGTTGACAATTAAAGGACAAAGATTTTCTCAGAGGAAACCATGAGTAGTTGTAGTAGACTGACCTAAGGCATTTGTTTTTGGTGGAAGTAATGATAACAACCAAAAACTTGGTATGGGTGAGAATCAGTAAACAGCCTCACAGACTTGGAAGATAAAGGGTCATAATGAAAGCAAGTCCCTGATGACTTATTTCTGCCATGCATACACATGTATTAAATTTTATCAGTCTTTGATGAAGCACAAGCTCTCTATCTTTGTAAGTGATACAATTTCATTTCACATAAAATATTGGGATGCAATACCATTTGGATATCAGGCCTTGAGTTCCCTTACCATGATTATAGACTAAAAAAACTTGTCAGAATCTCAAATCCTGTGCACATAGGATACATATTTTCTTAAATATTTCAGGCAATCTGCATTTATCAAATGCTGATTACACCAAAAAAAAATTCAGCTATAACTTCCATCTATGCAATTTACCAAAATATAAGTAACTGTTAACTAATCTATTATACAGATAAATGGTTTTCATTTTTGTATTCATAATTTATATTTCAATATCTAGCTTGCAGTATGTACTGGAAATGTGTGCTTGATGAATGAATGGTTAACCAATGGAAAAGGTTCATGACTAGATAGATAGAGATGAAGATATAGGCAGATAAACATTTCCTTGGGGTAGAGAAGGAAGAATATATTTTTTCTAAAACTGGTAAAAAGATTCAAAAGTAGATATAACAAAGATTATAGGATGGTATGAAAAATTCAAGAAATTCATTTCCGTTTTGTTTAAATTGCAAAATTATAAAGGATACAATGGATGGAGCTTTAAAGGCATAGAATAGGTTTAAAATAGTTGGGAGAAATCAACAACAGAGCTAGAAACAAAAATAATTTCTCAATAATATTGAGAATCTATATGGATACTGCAGATGGATACTAGTAATTTAAAAACTGATGATGTAGCATTATTTAATCTCTTGGGGCAAACACAGAGATAGTGCTAGGTAAAATGAATAGTTTGAAGAAGATAAGAGGCCATAACCTAAATACTTTAATATACTCATCATATGATCATCTTATATTGTCTATTCACAGTTCATGGACAGCTTCTAAGCAAAGAATATAAATAATTAATCCTTAAGTGTTTCTCCACGAACAGGCAGCCATGACTTTTTAAAAATATAAAATATGTAGGTAAAAAAGTACAGCTTCTGGAGAGAGGAACCTCCAAAGTATGGTAAACAAAATTACATTTGGCCTAAAAGTGTGGCATGAGTTAAAATTGTATACCAAATAGCATATTTGGATTATCACATTTTTTTAATAAAATTGGGTTAACAATGTTATCTTGCATAACTTTGGAATAAAATTTTACTTTACAAATGAAAAATTGTTATCAAGAAATAAATGTTTTCCACACCTCTTCATGCTTGAAAAATATGATTGATAAGAGTTACTAAATACTTCTGTTTTTCTCTTTATTTAAGGGGTAAGTAACTAAGGAGATTCATTTTTAGAATTGCAAACAGCTGGATAATCAAGTCCAAGTTATTATCTCTTGCGTAGGTTGCTAGCTGAAATATGAAATCTTGTTGTCTTGTTTTCACATCCCTACAAGAGGGTCTGAAGTGATTTATAGTTTCTTCACTGGATATTTATGAAAATTGATTAAATTCTACCAAGAACTCACAGAAATATTAGCAACTCCCAAAGTAAAACAAGATCTTTCTTCCATTACTATGTTCCAGAAAATTTTAAAATATGCTACAATCCACATATTTTTTTGGAACATTCCTAATTGAACAAAAAAAAAAATCACTCAATGAATTATTTTCCATGACCTACTCTCTATTTCCTTTATTTTATCCTCATGTTATCTACTACTGAGTTATATTTATAATATATACACTAGAGAATTTATGCTGATGAATGCATAGTATATTTAAATTTACTAAGAAAGGTACTAGGGGAGAGAAAACTATTAAATCTCCTTTGTTATTCATTATTAATGTGTTTTCCACTCACAGTGCTTTACTATGAACAAGTACTTAATATAAGGTGACGTCTAAATTCATGTTTCTATTTATTGTAGGAAGAGATTTACTGGCCTCATTGCTTAACATGAACAAGATAAAGAGAATCTATGATACGTTTTGAATTAGTTTTGCAACGTTGGGATTGTGGATAAGTTTCTATCCACACAGAATTCCTAATTCATCCATGTAATATGGGAATAATTATATGAAGGAAATAAGAGAAATTATTACAATCAAATCCTAATAAAAGAAGTATGGTACTCCCCTAACCACCCTGATATTCAGTATCCTTCCAAATTGGAAAGCAATCCAATGTAGAATTCATAAAGAGTGGCCCATTTCCAGGCATCGGCAGTCATCTTCCAAAGCTATCCAGACAAGCTCTCACACATACTGAAAAGACTTCTTTCCTTCCCAAATATCACACACAGTAAAACCATCCTTCTCCTGTATCTCTTCTCACTTTCCAAGCTTGTGCCAAATTAATTCCCACTTTCACAGGGTATGTGATAAACAGACGACAAGACCAAAAAGCTTTTCCTCTTCTGATACCCATAGTTAGTTGTCTACTACCAAGATTCTAGACTCAAAATCATGTCTCCAAATACCTCAAAGAGGATTTTGTAAGGGTACAATCTGGCAACCTGGACAACACTATGAGGCAGAACAGTTATAAAGAATAAAGCAACTCTATCCTTAATAAATTATTTAGGACTTAAATGTGCTATCATCCACCCCCCTCCTTTTTTTATAGTGGCAGTTTGTCCAATTTACCAGTGTAAACAATGTCTACATAGTGAGCAGGTCTTGGTATTTCTCTACATACTGAGCAACACAATGAGCAACAAGTTTGTAACCTGTCAGGCCAGAGGACCAGAATCACAAACCATGGTAACTTAAGAGTGAAATTAATAATTGTGATGATGGGAATTTACAATTAATTCACAAGTAATTACATACACTTGTAGTCAGAAGACACAATAGTTGTAGGGAGATCATCTGAACAGAGCTATGATGGTAATTTTGATAATTGCCAACATTTATTAGCAGTCTTCTATGCATTAGGGATGTGTTGGGCCACTTTTATACATAATTTCTAATCAATAACTTAACCTAGGTTACTAAATATCCTAAAGTAAGATATAAACCTATGTCTCTGTGATTCTAAAACCTATGTGCTCACTCAACTAGACCAACAGTCTTAAGACTTGGGTCACCATTGAACTTTTAAAAGTCATTGAGCATCTCAAAGAGGTTTTGTTTACATAGCATATAACTATCAATATTTATTATATTAAGAGTTAAAAGGAGACAATTTAAAAATATGAATTAAATCATTTTAAAATAAAAGATTATCCCCTCACCATGTTAACATAAATAAAATATGGAACATTTTGTGTTTTCCAAAACAACAAAAAGTGAGAAGAATGGTATTACTATATGTTTTTGCAAATCTCTTTAATGTGCAGCTTAATAGAAGACAGACGTAGTCTAAGATGTACTTCTGTATTTAATCTTTTACAAAGTGTTGTTTTCACAGAAATACATGAAGAAAATATGAGCTCACATAAATATACAGGAGGAAATGAAAATATTACAATATCATTTTCAGATAGTTATAAATATTATTCTTGGGCACTGTACAAATTTATAATTAGTGGGTTTTTTATAGATTAATATAACATGACCTCTGAAATTATGCTAATAAATTTAGTATGCTTTGCTGTTTCAAACTCCTTTTATCCTTTTTTCACTTTGATGAATTTTAATCCATAAATACTTTTTTAATACCATGCACTGGTTATTGGGAAACTTATTTCAATAAATTATGTATGTCTCCCAAACATTGACAATTTTATTTATATAATACTAAAAGGGTACTAATGTTTTTTTCTATCCTTTTTTAATATACTACAGGTTTTATTCTTATGGTTTCCATGGGGCTTACACAAAATATATTATTGTTTTAAGCTGATAACAATTTAATTTCACATGAAAAATTATATTTCACTACTCTTGCCCTCCACATTTTAAGCTGCTAGTGTGACCTTTTTTTTTTTTTATTTTGGTACTGGAGATTGAACTCAGGGGCACTCAACCACTGAGCCACATCCCCAGCCCTATTTTGTGTTTTATGTAGAGACAGGGTCTCACTGAGTTGCTTAGCACCTCGCCGTTGCCGAGGCTGGCTTTGAACTCGAAATTCTCCTGTCTCAGCCTCCCTAAGTGCACACTTTTTATATATTTATGTCATGCATCCATTTTAAAATTATTGTAGCTGCAGTTATTTTGAACACTTTTTATCCTTTATACTGAAGTTAAAATAATTTGTACACCACACTATATTAGTACAGAATTTGTAATTTGACTATGTAGCAGTGAGTTTTATACTTTCATATATTTTCATGTTGCTTCTTTGTGCCCTTTCAAGTTGAGGAAATCTCGTTAGCACTTATCATAAGGCAGATCCTATTTTGATGAATTCCCTCAGCTTTTGTTTCCTGGGACTATTTTGATCTGTTCTTCACTTCTGAAAGACAGGTTTGTTTGGCATTATACTCTTGGTTGGTAGTTTTTGTGGTAGATTTCTCTTCTTCCTTTTTTTCCTCTTTCAACATTTGAATATATCATCCGACTCATCCTGACTTGAAAGGTTGCTGCTAATCCTCTAGTGAAGTTTTCCTTATATGCAACAAGTATTTTTTTCCTTGCTTCTAGATATTTTGTTTAGCATTTGACAATTGATTATAATGTGTCTTTGAGTATTAATCTTTGATATTGTCTCTCTTAGGATTCTTTCAGTTTCAAGAATCCAAATATACAAATCCCTCTCAAGATGGGATGTTTAAAGGTAGTAATTCTTTTAATAATCTTTCTGCTTCTTTCTCTCTCTTCTCCTTCCAGGTCTCCCATAATTTGTATGTCCATACACTTGATGGTGTTCTATAGTTTCCTTGCTTTCTTCACTGTTTTTAATGATTTTTTTTCTTTTAACTGATCAATTTCAAAAGACTTGTCTTTGTATTTGCCAATTCTTTCTTCACAATTTAGTTTTTGTAGTTCTCAACTGAATTTTCCAATTCTATCACTGCATTCTTCAGGACCAGAATTTCTGTTTGGTTCTTTTTATGGTTTCTATTTCTTCTTTAAAACTTCTTTTTTTTCCCCACATGTTCTCTTCCTAATTTAATTGTCTACCTATCTTTTCTTGTATCTCATTTAGCTGATTTAAGGTGATTATTTTATATTCTTTTTGGGCCAATTCAAAAATATTCATTTATTTGGGTCAGTTACTAGAGCTTTATGAGTTTCCTTTGGTGGTGTCCTATGTGTCTGACTCTTCATTGTTCTTGTAGTTTTGCACTGATGACTGTGCTTTTGAAGGAGCAAACACCTCTTCTAGTCTTTACATACTGGATTAGATAGACAAAGATTTTCCTGTTGGGTCTCAAGCTTATAGGACTGAATCCAGGATCACAACTGAGAAGAATGGAGCCAGATCATGTGACTACAGCTCAGTCCACAGGGTGATCTATAGTTGACAGGCCTGTTACCAGGGCACAGTTAATACAGATCCTCTCTGGTCCCTAGGTGGACTAAATTGCCTCTAGCTCCTTAATCAGCAGACATGGCAACTGAGATGAAGGTCTGCTTCAGGGTCCATAGACAGAACCTGTTACCAAGTGCACAGACAGGAATGGTTTCCCCCAGGTCCCAAACAGGGTTCCACTGGGTCACTGGGTGGCTCTCTTTGCTGGCAGCATCTGCCCAGACTTGAGCTAAGAGTCTTGGAACCAAGTCACTTGGCAACTTCAAGGTAGAAAGCTAAGACCAAGGTATGCAGTCCTGTTCTTAATCCATGGATGCTGTGACTCCTCCTTTTACCTCAGTAGACAGAACTACTTTCAGACCACAGCCAAGGGACCAGAACTGAATTACAGAACTGTTTCAAGATCCACAGTAGGACTAAATTCTGCACACCTGCTGGTATCTTTCAGTGGTATCTCTCTGCAAGCAGAACTACTCTCAATCTGCAGCTGAGAGGGTCTGGAGCTGAATTACAGGGCCATTTTGGGATCTACTATGGTACTGAGATGAGCTGGCTCATTCATGGGGGCATAGATAGATGTTTCTCCTGGTAGACCCTTGAGCAGACACAACTACCTTTAGATTGCAGTTGAAAGAAGCTGACATTGAATTAAAAGTTCATTTCAGAGTCCACCTCCATAGTTGAGATTGAGAGATCTCATTTGAGACATGAATGGACATCTTTCCAGGTCTGAGGTAAATAGTTCTGGTCCCAGGTAAATAGTGTGGTAGCACAAGGTCAAATGGAACTATAGCTGAGGTTTCTCTGGCATAGGGCCATTTCAGAGTCTGGAGTCTGGACCATACTTGATGAGCCTGCCACCTGAGTGAAGATATGTCCTCTCAAAACAGCCCTTGCAGTTCCTTGGACTCCACTGGTGTTTGTTTTGCAACCTTGTATGTGAACTCTAAATCTCTAATGAAGGCTTTTTTTTTTGGCCCAAGGATAGCTGCAAAATTGTTGTTGTTATTGATGGACACAAATTCATGACTTCTTACTCTGTGATCTTGCTGATCTACACACACACACACACACACACACACACACACACACACAGTGTCTCTCTCTTCTCTCCCTCTCTCCTCCAAATTATTTTCATTTGAATTAGACATGAAAAAATCTTCTAAATTCCTGGTTGTTTTAGGCCTTAAGAAGTTATAATATTTGCTACCTGTGTGATCCTAGTTGGTATAACAAGAGAAGCAAAAGCTGATAAAGATTCGGTACTTTATCTTCTGATACATCAGGAAGCACCAGTCTCCTAGTTCTCATGTTTTCATAAAGGCTGCAATTTTAGACAGACCTATGCTGGTAGTCACTAGGCATAGGAGTCTATGAGTACTTGAAATGGAAATAGTTTGAATTAAAATATGCAATAAATTTAAAATACACACCAGATCTTGAAGACAAAAAATATACAGAATATCTCATTAATACTGTATATTGATTATATGTTGAAATGATCATATTATGGATATTTGTGGTATAACAGGATATATTGTTAAAATTAATTTTTACCTAGTTACTTTTACTTTTTGTAATGTGCCTACTATAAAGTTTAAAATTTCATATGTGGCTTGAATTTGTGGCTGCATTACATTTCTATTGAAAAATGCTGTTTAACAACTTGCAAGAATAAGAATAAATCAACTACATTTTAGTCAAGAATCATAATTAATTCTATCACTTTTTTTAACTAAAGTTCTCTCACCTCATTTGTTTATGGGAAATATAACCATGGTGTTATTTTTTCTGTTAACATGATTTCTTTTTTAAGACATACACAAGCATACATGTACACACATACACTCAACTTCCCAGTAAATATAGCACAGAAGGAGAGACAAAGAAACACTGAAAACATAAGGAACAATGCAGAAATATATGATGAATATAAATTCACTCTTCATTCAACTAATTTTCATTTGTCATAGAATTCTGACTTTCTTTTTATCAAGAGATAAATTCTGACCTAGGATTATTAAATAGCAAAGATTAGAGGAAACAACATATTTATTAATATATTTTCCCTTTAGCATATGTTGTTTGAATAGGATATGTGTTCAAAATATCTATTGTACAGTAAAATTTAAAACAAATGCTGAGAAATACATGTATATCTTAGAAATTAATAGTGGATGAATATCTTTAAAATGTATGCAATATATCCCACCATGCAAAGTTTTTAAGATCTTATGGTAAAATTAAGTCATCTGCTTAAAGCATCTAACCTAATGCCAAAAGCACCTGAAGGCACTTGGAAAAGGTTGCTTCCTTTCCTCACTTCATTTTTCCATAGGTAATTCAATACATATCTTTCCTGACAATGTTTCCTAGTTTTACATTTATTCATATCTATCTTTTGATGTCTGGAACCTCTCTTCAATTCCCTCTCACTCTGCTTTTTTTCTGATTAAAGTTTCTGTTTTGTTTTGTTTTGGGGATTGTGTGTGTGTGTGGTGTGTGTGCGCACGTGCACGTGTGTTTTCTTATTCACTCTCCCTCACTGAATCATACTTTTTGTTCTTTTGATAAATGGAACCTTTTAATTCTAGCCCTCAGCTCAGAGTTTAGTGTTCCTGTTGTCTGATATGAACTGTCCCTTAACAGTGTGTCATAGTAACCAAGAATATTTGTGAAAATAGCTTTAGAAGGAACATAAAAATCAAAGACAATCTCAAAATTTTGTTTTATTATGATTTGTAATGACTAGAAAATGTTTGGATGGCTGAAAATGGCACAATAAATTTTCAATAGTTTTTAAATTATTTTGAATAAACATGCAGCAAATTTAGATTTTGTCATTTTTGAACAGGATGTAAATTACATCAGCCACATTAACAAACAACCATATGGTCAGGGCTTTGGAAGAATTAGACAAGAGCCAAAGACCCCAGGCAGAGTAGGCATCAAGGAAATGAGAGATGGAAAGACTCAGATAAATTCTGTATCTTATTATATTGTGAATTATCAAGCTTGATGAGGCACACTGACTTTCCTACATACTTAAGAACTTAAGTACATCTTACATACTTAAGAGCTTAACTGATCTTTCTCGCAAGAGGATCAAAGAACAGTTGGTTTCCTAGCATTTCCCCCACCCCTGCCATGTCAATTAATAGGTATACAGAGAGAAAATAAACAAAAAGTTATTTGGAAGGAGGTAGAAGAATTTTGTATCTTACATTAAGAATTCTCATTGTAGTTTTAGATTGATTATTCTAGTCTTTGGGAGAGTTCCAATTTAACTGTTAGCATTTAGTAATTTACATGGATTAGAATCTAATAAGAAACATTAGACCAAGCATTTGGGTTATTTTACAAGTCTAAGCAGATGTACCAGATGTACATGTTTAGAGAGATAACTGATATTCAGACTAGGTTGGAGAGAATTAGATTGGCATCAGAAAATACGGGTAAAGGCAATACAAAGATAAGTGCTGTGCAAAGTGTGTATATGAGTTTCAAATACTTCTGTTGATTGTGACTGCATGGTAGAACATCATATCTTCAAATTTACCTTTATGCCTTCTCAGAAAATATCATAGATCTTACATGTTCAAATTTGAAATAAGATGTGTATGTATTCTGTTTCCCAGCTTTCCATATTAATTTTGGTTTGTGCTCAAAATAGTGCTACTCTAACATGGCTAGACATATTATTTTCTTCTCCAATCCTATACCATAAATATGTGCATTCTTAATTGCTTAAGGCTGTGGGAATTTTCTGAGGGCTTCACTCTGTGAAGTCTCTCAAGCATTTAACTGGTTGAGAAACTGTCTATGTCAGCATTAGAAACAAATATTTCAATCTGTTAATATTTATCAAATACTCACAGGATGCCTAGCTTTGTATGAGAACACATTGCAAATACACCTGCTCTGCTGTGGATCATGTATCTTCACCAAGCTTCAGGTTCCATGGGTTGCATTGTTTTAGAAGTGGCTCCTCATCAAATGGTAAAGGTGACACTGAAGGCAGTTATGTGCTTTTTGGTTCCTTAACACCTGATTATTCTAAGGGTATACTTAAATTATTTTTTCATATAATAAACTCTTAAATTTGACTCTAAACTATTTTTGATATGCTTTCATGGGCTATAAATTAAAATATTAGTTTATTTTTTTCTATCAAACATTTGTTTCAAAGATAATCTTTTGTTATTTAATTTTGAATATAACATAAGAAATAGAGAACTTCAATGATGTCAAGAACCAGAAACATACTGAGAAATTTTGTCAGGATTAGTAAATCCTTCTAACTATCTATTAACTAAATTCTTGGTGTGTTTTCATTTCATTTATAACCTGAAAATATTTTTATTTTGGTTATATAGGAAAAAATTATACTTTTTTTCAAATTTAGTTAGGAATACCTGTGACATTGAGCTGGTGTTTAAGATAAAATATTTCCCTATATTAATATATGCAAAAAAGTTTGAAAAAATATTCAGTAATGAAATTTCATGAAACCTACACATATTTGGTTAGGCTGTGTCTACCATTACTTTGAACATTTAACAATTGTCCTTTCTTCTCAATCATTCCCTCTTTGAACTGATCTTTCTTACAAAAGAATCAAATACCAGTTGGTCCCTAGCACTTTCCTCACCCACCCTACAAATAGGTATACATAGGGATAATAACTCAAAAGTTATTTGGAAAGAATGATAGAAGAATTTTGTATCTCATATTTTCAATGAGAGCTCACCTTGTACTTTAGCTATATTATTCTAGTCTTTGGATAGTTTTGAATTTTAACTGTTAGTATTTAATAATTTAGAGGGATGGTTATACAATAAAGAATATTATGATCGAGCATTTTTTTCCAACCACTGAGCCCACCCCCAGACGTATTTTGTATTTTATTTAGAGACAGGGTCTCACTAAGTTGCTTAGCACTTCGCTGTTACTGAGGCTTGCTTTGAATGTACAATCCTCTTGCCTCAGCCTCCTAAGCCACTGGAATTACTGGTGTGCACCACTGTGCCCAGTGACCAAGCATTTTGATTATATTCAGCTGTATAACAAACCACTCTAAAATTTGATAGATCAAGAAAAATAATTTATTTTGTCTATGAATACATATTTTGGGCAGTGTTCATAGATAACTCCATCACCTGGAGAGGCTGGACAGAAGCTGAAGGATCTGTGTTTAATGTGGCTCAGATACATAGTCTGCTTAGTCACATGGTGCTAGCTGTTGGCTGGGTCCTGAGCTAGGCCTGCAGGTAAAGGCATCATTTCCTTCCCATGAAGGCTCCTCTTCCATCTTTTTTACAGTGTGGCAGTAGGTAGGTTTCAGAAATGAGTATTCCAAGGGCTGGAACAGAAACCACAAAGTTTCTTGTGATCTAGCCTCACATCTACTACATTTTATTTGTTCAAACCAGTGACTAAAGCCAGCCTGGATTCCAAAAAATAGGAATAGATTTTCTGCTCTTAATAGAGGAGCAGTGAATAATCTGTAGCTATATTTCATCTACACATCACCATTATGATGTCATTATTTACCTTCATATCTGAAAGAAAAGACATCTTTGGCTTTGGTAATTATTGGATGCCATGATGTTCCCTACTCTCTCAAGTGTAGCTTCCTCTGTTTCTAACTGCTCTGTGACTTTCTAAGTGGTCAAGAGCTTAGCTCCTAAATGAGCTGAAGAATTATGTAGGTATAATAAGGTGAAAGGGGCTTTATTTAAGCCAGTTATAACCAGTGTTGCTGTTTGCCACCATTCGAGAAAGGGGAGAGATTATCCAAAGGAGTTCATACCAAGAAACTCTTACAGGAAATTTTGGAAATAAGATAAAGATAGTATCATGATATATGATATATGATGTCCTCAAACTAGTCTGAGAAATATATTCAGACAATGAGAACGTACTTCACACAGCAAAGGCCAAATTGGAGCTGAGATGCCCTCAAATTCTTACAGATAGGCAGCCAGTCTTAAGGGATAGGGATGTGGTCAGGTCATATCAGAGACTTTGCTGACTATTTGTGCACACAATGACAATGATGTGACAGATGCTCCAAGTAAATTTTCCTTATCATCTCAACCAGCGAACTCAGCACACATTTTGCCTTTAATAAAGTGACATTTGTAATCATATTAATTTGGGAAACTTCTCCATTTTATCTAACATTCAGGTTTTGTCACACTAAAACAATCTAAATTTATTTTTTATATAGCTATTACTCTAAACTTGTTTTAGGGTAATAAAGGAAGTCTTTCTTAGGAGGAGATGCAGGCAATCTTAAGGTTATGGGATTCTCCCCCTCAAGCTACATAAGATACTGCTTCCTCTTCATCCACTTAGTCCCTTAAAAATGAGAAGTCCTCAAGGTTCCAGCCTCTTTTCTCACACTACATGATTTCACTAAATGCATCATTTATTCCAATAACTTTAATTATCACTTCTACAACCACTGCTTGAGAACCTGTACCTCATGCTCCATTTTCTCTATCGTATCTTCTAGCAGAATAATTTTCATGTGAATTCCTTTCATATAACAATGTCTTCTAGCATTTCAAAGTAAACAGGGCCAAAACTGAACTCATTGCTTCTCATTATCCTCTCTTGAAAACCCATTTTAAGCCATTGAAATTTTCCTGGCTAGGTTATTGGCATATTTATCTATAAACTTGGAATTGCTATGGAAGAGGGAGTGTTCTCTTTTTCTATGTACTTACTTTTGATGGTTAACTAGGTCCTGTAATTTACTTCAAAACTTACTTCAGCCTTAGAAGTAGTATTGATTCTCCTACAATTGATACTTGATCTTCAATCCTCATCTGTTATACCTGGCCCATTATAATAATATTAACTACTTCTATTGTCCCTTGACATTTCTAGTCCATTCTCAACACTGAAAGTGTCATTATTTTACTATTGTACACATATGATTATATAATACCCCTTTCTTAAAATTCTCTATAAAATAAATCAAGTTACCATAGCATATTTGTAAGTTCAACCATGACACGGCCCCAGGATACCTTTAAGCTTCATCATCTTCATCTTGCTCTTCTTTTCTTCAAAAACTTTAGCCAAAGTAATCATCTCACAATTCCCTTAAAGATACATATATTTTCACAATTTGTACATCACATACTTTTTCTCCTCTTTCATGTAATTCCTTTTTTCCTGCCAAGTGTAAAAATCCCCTCTCATCCCCAAAGACCAAACTCAAAATATCATGGACTTTATGAACCATGACCTGTCAGAAAGAATTAATCATTTTCTGTTCTTGGTCCCATAGTACAAATAGTACTAAATAATAGTTTATATATATATAAATTTTCCTTAAAATAGATAAGTACAATGCTTTACTAACTTTATATTTTTATACAATATAAAACATGACATATAGTATGCACTAAATGTTCAATAAATGAGTTAGAAAATAACTTGAAGATCATTTAGTCCAATATCTTTTCCAAGAGTTAAGTATCACCACTACAGCCAAGACAGATATTTACTCAACATGCATTGGTGTGAGATAGCCTAAACCTTAGAGAAATGTACCATTTCATTATTGGGCAGTCTAACATTTTAAATGTTTCTTGTGATGGGTTTAAATTTTATCTTGAATCTTAACCTCCCCAACCCTTCATTAGTCGTATTTCTACCCTCTGAACAGACCCTAATAAAATAAATTTGTTTTTGTGGTGCTGGGGATTGAACCCATGGTCTTGTGCATATGAGGCAAGCACTCAACAAACTGAGCTATATACTCAGCCCATAAATTCTTTTTTGATATGACAATATTTCAATATTTGAAGACATCTGGTATACTACCTCTGTACTTTCTCTTCATTAAGTATATCTACCCTCTTCCAGAATTCTAATAATTTATTTTTTACTTCTATGTATTTCAGTTTGTAAATGTTCTCCTTAAAATGTAATGTCAGAAATAGATCCAGTTGCTGTTATAGTAAAGAATGTATAGTAGAAATACATTATACTGCTTTGAATGTTTTATTCTTTGTACAGTTGAGGATTATACATTTACAAAAGCTTCTTGTTTCTCTATTTCTAGTGTCAAACTCCTCAATCTTTCATAATTGATGTTGCCCTACAGTAGTAGAACAAAATATTCACTCTACCCTTAACCTTTGAAGAAAGCTGGGTTGTCCATGAATTATGCTGCAGTGTGAAGTTCATGCAAGAATCAAAACCTAAATCTCTTATTTACCAAGCCTAACTTGCAAGTTACCTCATCATCCTACTTGCTCTCATCTCCATAATATGTTTAATCTGGGATTTTTATATTATTTCCTATGTCTACTTCAAATCATATTTTTGAAGGTCATTTTTCTAATTAGCTGAAATTAAATATCCTATTACTGATACCAGCAGCATTACCTATAATAGATAATAAACACTGGATACCCTCATTGTGACAGATCTTATGCTAAATTAAATTAATTTATAGATAGATTCCAAGATGGCGGCCTAGATGGATACAGCATTCCTAGGCTCTCCTGGACCGGAGTTTAAAGTAATAGAAACACTGTTTCTCAGCGAGTTTTTAGAGGACATCTGCAGCTGCCTCCACACATGAACATCACTTGCAAAGAATCTACAAAACTCAATAGAACAATCAATAATCTAGACTTTACAGACACATATAGAACATTCCATCCAAAAAGTAAATATACTTTTTTCTCAGCAGCACATGGATCCTTCTCCAAAATAGAACATATGCTATGTCACAAACCCAAGTCTTAGCAAATATTAAAAAATAGAGATACTACTCTGCATTCTATCTGACCATAATGGAATGAAATTAGAAATTAATGAAAGTTTTTTAAAAAGAAGCTACTCCAACACCTGGAGACTCAATAATATGCTATTGAATGATGCATGGGTAAGAGGAGACATCAGGGAGGAAATAAGAAAATTCCTAGAGGTAAATGAGAACCCTGATACAACATATCAGAATCTCTAGGACACTATGAAGGCAGTGCTAAGAGGAAAGTTCATTGCATTAAGCTCATATATTCAAAGATGTAAAAGTCAACAAATCAATGACTTGACACTACATCTCAAAGCCCTAGAAAAAGAGGAACAAACTAACACCAAAAGAAGTAGAATAAAGGAACTAATTAGAATCAGGGCTGAAATCAATGAAATTGAAACAAAGGAAACAATTCAAAAAATTGACAAAACAAAAAGCTAGTTTTTTGAAAAAATAAACAGAATTGACAAACCCTTAGCCATTCTAATGTAAAAGAGGAGAGAAAAAATCAAAATTATCAAAATTTGTGATGAAAAAGGAAATATCATGACAGGCCCTGCTGAAATACAGAGGATAATTAGAAACTATTTTGAAAATTTATACTCCAGTAAAATAGCAAACCCTGAAGACACTGACAAATTTCTAGAGACATATGACCTACCCAAACTGAACCAGGAGGAAATTCATGACTTAAACAGATCAATCACAAGCAAGGAAATAGAAGATATCAGCATGATCCTTCCAACCAAGAAAAGCCCTGGACCTGACGGCTTCTTAGCCAAGTTCTACAATACCTACAAAGAAGAACTAACTCCAATACTCCTCAAATTATTCCATGAAATAGAAAGGTTCAATTCACAAACCAAACAGAGATACCTCAAAAAAGGAAAATTTCATATCAATATTCCTGATGAATACAGATGTAAAAATTCTCAATAAAATTTTGGCAAATTGCATACAAAAGCATATTAAAAAACTAGTGTATCATGATCAAAGTGGGTTCATTCCAGGGATGCAAGGTTGGTTCAACATAGGGAAATCAATAAACGTAAACCATCACATCAATAGTCTTAAAGATAAGAATCACATCATTTTATTAATTGATGCAGAGAAAGCATCTGACAAAAAAAATACAGCACCCTTTCATGTTTAAAACACTAGAAAAACTAGGGATAGTAGAAACATACCTCAACATCATTAAAGCAATCTATGCTAAACCTAAGGGCAACATCATCCTACATGGAGAAAAATTGGAAGCATTCCCTCTAAAAATGGAAACAAGACAAGGATGCCCTCTTTCACTACTCTTATTCAACATAGCCCTTGAAACTGTAGCCAGAGCAATTAGACAGATGAACTAAATTAAAGGCATATGAATAGGAAAAGAAGAACTCAAACTATCATTATTTGCAGACGACATGATTCTATACTTAGAGTATCCAAAAAATACCACCAGAAAACTTCTAGAATTAATAAATGAATTCAGCAAAGTTGCAGGATATAAAATCAACACTCACAAATCAAATGCATTTCTATACATCATCAATGAGTCCTCTGAATGAGAAATCAGGAAAATTAATCCATTCATAATAGCTTCAAAAAGAACAAAATACTTGGGAATCAATCTAACATGAGCAATGAAAGACCTCTATGATGAAAACTACAGAGCACTAAATAAAGAAATTGAAGATCTTAGAAGATGGAAAGACCTACCATGCTCTTGGATAGGCAAAATCAATATTATCAATATGGCCATACTACTCAAAGTGCTATACAGATTCAATGTAATCCCAATTAAAATCCCAAAGTCATCTCTTATAGAAATAGAAAAGGCAATCATGAAATTTATTTGGAGAAATAAGAGACCAGAATAGCCAAAGCAATCCTCAGTAAGAAGAGTGAAGCAGGAGGTATCACAATACCAGACCTTAAACTATACTACAAAGCTATAATAACAAAAACGGCATGGTACTGGCATCAAAATAAACATGTAAACCAATGGTACAAAATAGAAGACACAGAGACTAACCCACATAAATACTGTTATCTCATGCTAGACAAAGGTGCCAAAAATATACATTGGAGAAAAGATAGCCTCTTCAACAAATGGTGCTGGGAATACTGGAAATCCATATGCAGCAAAATGAAACTAAACCCCTATCTCTCAGCATGCACAAAACTCAACTCAAAGTCCATCAAAGACCTAGAAATTAGACCAGAGACCTTACACCTAATAGAAGAAAAAGTAGGCTCAAATCTTCATCATGTTGGCTTAGAACTTACTTCCTTAACAAGAGTCCTATACTGCAAGAAATAAAAGCAAGAATCAATAAATGGGATGGGTTCAAACTAAAAAGCTTCTTTTCAGCAAAAGAAACAATCAATGAGGTGAACAGACAGCTTACACTGTGGGAGCAAAGTTTTGGCACATGCACATCAGCTAGAGCACTGATCTCCAGGATATATAAAGAACTCAAAAAACTTAACACAAAAAAACAAACCACCCAATAAGTAAAGGGCTAAGGAGCTGAACTGGAACTTCTCAGAAGAAGATATACAATCAATCAACAGACATATGAAAAAATGTTCAACATCTCTAGCAATCAGAGAAATGCAAAATCAAAACTACTCTAAGATTTCATCTCACACCAGTCAGAACAGCAATTATAAAGAACACAAACAACAATAAGTGTTGACAAGGTTGTGGGGGAAAAGGCATGCTCATACATTGCTGGTGGAACTGCAAATTGGTACAACCAATCTGGAAAGGAGTATGGGGATTCCTTAGAAAACTTGGAATGGAACCACCATTTGACCAAGCTATCCCACGCCTGGGTCTACACCCAGGAGACTTAAAAACAACATACTACAGTGATGCAGCTACTTCAATGTTTATAGCAGCTCAATTCACAATAGCTAAACTGTGGAACCAACCCAGATGCCCTTCAACAGATGAATGGATAGAGAAACTGTGGTACATATACACAATGGAATATTACTCAGCAATGAAAGAGAATAAAATTATGGCATTTGCAGGTAAATGGATGGAATTGAAGAACATCATGCTAAGTGAAGTAAGCCAGTCCCCCAAAACCAAAGGCCTCTGGTTCTTTCTGATTAGTGGATGCTCACACATAAGGCAGGTGGGGGTGGTGAGCATGGGAGAAATGGAAGAACTTTGGATGGGACGGGGGGTGGGGGAGGCATGGGGGAATGGGAGTAGCAAAAATGTTGGAATGAGATGGACATCACTAGGTGCATGTATGAAGACACAAATGGTGTGACTCTATCTTGTTTGCAACCAGAGAGATGGAAAATTGAGCTCTCTCTATATATGTACTATGACTTGAAATGCATTTAAATAAATAAGTAAATTTAAAAAACAAAGAAAATCACATTATATACACTCTTAAAAATTAATTTAAATAAATCATCTGTATGTGTAAAGAAAAATTTTATAAAATATGTTTAAGAAGAATTAGGTGTATATCCTACTTAGCATATGGGAGACAAGAGTCATTCCTTTCTTGATATTTATTTGCATTTTATTGTTCACTAGGATTAAGGCCTCAACTCTTCTTCATCTTCTAAATATATCACCCTGTAATAACTTGAAGCCCTTTTATGTTAAGTTTTGCTTTATCTCCTTCCTTGATATGTAGAACTTATTCAATTTTACTATTTCCAGGTGTGTTTTTGCTCAACATGAGTAGGGTCCAACTCTGTGTGCTAGGGTGCTTAGAATCCCTACATTAAATATCTGTAACTTCTGTAGGTCTCACCAGGAGATGGTCTTGTATGTCATCATACACAGAACTCCCCTAAGGAAGATAATATTGTAGCTGCATAAGAGCAGTATGCACCTTTCTAAATTTTTAACAAATACATTATATTATTTCCTTTTATTTATTTATTTCCTGGTAGAGAGCTCATTTCTTGTATTTAAATTTGTTACAGTATTAATGTCAAGAGGAAGGCTAAACTATGAAAGAGATCATGGAATGTACCCGCATAAAATGTTAGGTTTTTTAAAATAATATTTACCTTTCATTTATATTTCATTCACGTTTTCTTTTGCATCCTTTTTAATATTTATAGCTTATTTTCTCTTTATTTTTCATTTATACTTTCATTCCATTTATATTTCCTTTGTCAACATTTCTCCTTGTGGATAGGGTTAAGGCATTCTCTTATTTATTTATACAAAAGAGGTTCATGTTATTATGAGGTTCAATCCCAAATTATTCAAACAGAATCAATATCTATTCTTCTCTCTCTAACCCAATACATGCAAAATTACAGCTGAGCCCATCAACAGAAAAAAAAAAAATGCCAGTGTGTCCATGGTATTAGGTTTGCCTTCGATGTAAGATTAAAATTCCTGCAAAAACCATTTTACTAAGCATCTCATATCCTACAGGGAGGAGTTGAGCCTTTATTTTCCAATAACTGGAAAGTCAGAGTGCTTTAAGCAGAGGTAGTGAAATTTGTATTTTAGAAGATTTACTCGCACTGAGATGTGAAAGAATATACCTAAGGCAAGACCAGAGTGGATTGGCTGGCTAGAAATTTTTTATAGCAATGCAAGTGGGTGACAAAGTATTCTGAACGCTTATGGAAGTAGAGTTAGAAGTGGGTATTTCTGGGGTATCACAGATATGGGTCCTATAGGTCTTTGAATCAATTAGGTCTTAGGTCAAGGAAGAAAGTAGAAAAGTTGCTCCTAGTTTTCTGCCTTGAGCAAGTTATGTTATGAGAAATAGAGGTGTAGCCAAGGCAGCCAGAACAAAACACAGAAGTATGCAGAGCTGAGCTTCTAACAATATTGAAAGCAATGCTCATGGGGTTGTAGAATAAAGAGGGGAGGAAGCAAAGAAAGGAGAGAACAGAGAGAGTAGAAAGGTCAAGAGAATGGAAAGCTCAATGAGCACAGGGAATGAACTAAGGATGAGATTGTGATAAAAGAATAAGTTGGAACTTTACATTTCAAGAGTGCAACTGCTCTTGGTGATGACAAGGTTCAGGGCATTGTCACAGGAAAGACTGCTGACAGAGCTGATAGAAACAACTGGAATCCAAATAAAGTCATTGAGAGGTTATGGCTATTACTTAGGCCCTAAGTTTTCAGCAACTGAGCAGAATTTTGGAAAAGTCAGTGGTTGCATATTGTTAAGTTGAGAAAAAAGATGTTATAGACACATCAGAGGATTGTAAAAGAGCCCGTTTTGGGGGAAGGGACAGAAAATTGTATGTGCTCTTCTTAATCCCCAAAAGGGACTGCTAATGTTCAAAAAACTATAATGGGGAGAGAGGGGAATGTTAAGCACACAGATGGTTCTTAGCTTCCCTCCTGGTCCTGATTTTTGTGACATATGGAGGAATGAGCAGCTAATATTTATAAGGACTATCGGGGAAACTATAGGGGAAACTCTATCCTTAGGGTAAGCCAAGTTTCACCTGTACCACTGAGTGGTTTGTTCAGTTGTGAGGTAGACATTGTTGGGGAGATTTATTTATTTTTTTTTTGCATTGGTTTAACTTGAAGTCTCAGCAGCCATAGGGAAAGGCTGAGTATGAAGGCAGCGGGTGAGGCTTATGTCAAGGGAAAACTCATTATAGTACAGAGACAAAAACACAGGTAATTACAGGAGCATACACATTTGCTTTGAAAAAAGAAAAAGATATCTTGAATATCTTGGTACCTTGAACATCATGGTATAATTAGCTGTCATCTGTGTTTCTTTTACTCAAAAGGCATGGTCTAATGGATTGTTCCAAAAAGTAATCATGGGTTAGATATAACAGCAGCTTTAGGTGGTGAGAAAATAAGGCAAGGAGTTCTCTGGAAGAAGATATTCAGAATTTGAATGTTACGTTTTTAAGACAGTTGCTAAGTAGTAGAGAAAGGATTCATATCCATCCATCTCAAGTGAAAGTCATGTTATATCTTTAATGTTTCAATGTATTGGGGTTTTTTTTCATATTTTAAAGATAAGAAACATACATACCACCAACCCTACCTTAGCACAGGAGAAAAAATAATAAACTTGGCCCTAGGCAACAAGACATTGGAGATGTTGAGATGAAAGCAATCACAGACAGATCTGACAGTAGGAGTCAGCAACCTAAATATGAAAAACCAAGGCACAGGAGGGGTAAACCCTACTCACAAGAACGTCCATTAGATGAAATATTGGGTTTCGAAGATCAGAAGATAACTGCCATTGATTTGCCTAAAACTGACCTTGAGGACAGAGGGATATTGGTTCAGATATGCTAATAGTTATGTGGAAAGAATGTTTTAGTTGGTATCTAAAATTAGGGGTTCAATTTCCAGTTATTCTTGACACCCACTATGTGATCCTGGATTAAGTTTCTCTGAGCTGTAATTTGCTTAATTATAGCATAAGGGTAATATCTGTTGCAAAAATGTGTCTTGACAAATAAACGAGAAAGTACCTTTTCCATTGCAAATGTCAAATTTGTAAAATTGATAATTGGAGGCTTGACCTGACAATAATGTTTTCATTCTCCAGTGTTCATTTATTCTTCTTGTATGCAATTATTAATCTCTTAGCTGAGTTTATTCCTATTCCAACTCTCTTTTTCAGTCTGTTTCTCAAGAAGTTTCCAGCTTCATCAGAGCCTGTCTTTCTAGCATAAGTTCCTGTTTGTTAATATAATTATTCAACTCCAGCCAAGTTGGTTTATTTGATATCTGCTAAATACACTAATTTTCATCTCTAATCTTTTTCTCTTATCAGTTTTGTAACAGGCAAATATCTCAGTCCACAAATTCAACTTTAAGGAATTTCCACTTAATTACACCCAGATTTAATCTTAAGTGAAGAGTTAGAAACTTACGCTCAGCCACATTGACCTCCCCTCCCCTTCCAAGATATAAAAATATTGTACCTCTTTCTCACTCCTAAAGATCTTATCTCTTTTCTTTTCTTCAATTCTGGATTTCATCTGATCATCCATGCAAGCAAAAATTTTCTGACCTCCTCATTGTCTATTTGGTACTAGCCCTAGGTGATTCTCTCCTGTTTCATGGCACTTCGTGAACATCAGAAGTTCAGTCCTATCAGGAGCACTGAGCATCCTATGCAGGTTCCCCAGCCTCAAAAGCCTAAACACTTGAACCATCTCTATACCGCAATTCTGTTACTTTCCCAGAAAATTTCTATGACTATAAACACAGGATCTCTGTTTTCAGATACCTTGAACATTTCAGCCTATCTAGTTCTAGGTTGATTCAACCCGTTTGTCAGAGTTAGGAATCGAGGAAATCCACAAGTAAGTCAATAGTATTATATCACTCTGGGCAAAGTGATTTGCTCAGAAATAACCTGACCTAATTCATACCTGTATCTTCTGGACAAGAAGATTCCTCTTTTTTTTGCCAGAGCCAGTAGAAATCAGTGCTTTTAGATGATGTGCTATGCAGTAAGATATAAAGGTAAGACGACCTATTTTAGAGGGAAACTAATACCATAAAGGTAGAATATCAGGAAGGAAGGAGATAATGTCTTTGGTACTATCATTAAGACCTTATAGTGTGGAAGCTTTATTAACTTCCATTATGTGACCTAATCAATTAGCTTATTGTTTATACTAAATTCAGTTTTGTGTTATGTATTCGAGAAAAAGTCACAATGGTTATAATTGCTTACATTAATATTAAACATATTTTTCATGTGTTTCTTCTTTTTTACCAAATTAAAGTGTATATTCCTTGAGGACAGTTTTTAGTCAAATTGTGGTTTATATTTGACTAAAAGTGACATACTTCAAAATACTTAGATCCCTGGCCAGTTTTATAAGGTGACTTGTTTCTGTATAGACACTGTCTTCAGATAACTTCCTCAAGGACTTGTCTCACTATCTTGCTGAATCTTTATAATGAGCAGACTTTCCGATATTCATTTGCTGACAATAGATATTCTATGAAAAATGTACAACAAAAGTCAGTCATTTAGGATACTGTTTAACTTGATCTGTTTCTTTAAATACCTAGAATTAAAATGTATTCGTTAAAATGCATTTTCCATTTAGGACTGCAGAATATGAGAAATGCATTGTGTGACCAAATTAGCTATTGCAAAACAAAATTTAAGGAATTTTCTCTGTGTAAATATTGATCTCAAGTTTGTGTTGGCTACCTCCAGTGAAGCAAGAGCATATAGAGTCATGAACCAATTGCAAACCATTCGATTCAGCTCAACCTCATAACTGTTCTTCAGAAATTCCTATGTCAAAATTTATCATTATTTTAAAAAGTTATTTGAAAAAGAAATGTTAAATAATTTCACCACATCTTACAGGCTATATATTTTTCCTTGCCCTGAAATACAAACACTATACCATAGACCTAGTCAAAATATCTCATGCAAAGTCTTAATGAATGCAGTTTGGTAACTGAATTTCATGTAAATAAGCTCTCATTTGATTGATGTGTATAATTTTTCAGAGAATACCTTGTCTGAAGACTGCCAGTTTTTCTTAAACTTTTCCAAGGTTATTTTGTCTTTCCTATTTTTAGTCTATAATTTCATGGGGAGTTAGCATCTGTTATACTACAATCCTGGCTCATTATAGAGGTTTTGAATATCACCTGTTTTTTGCTGTTTTCCATAAATCCCTGGTTAATTTTCAAGAGAGCTGACTTCTCAATCTAGCTCTTGTCACCCTGTGGTCTGAGGAGCATCAAATGGAAGAGCATGAATGACCTACACTTTTTACTTATATTGATTCATTTGTGTTTGTTTATTTTCACATTCTGAATATTGAGTTTTTCACAAAAGTTCATAAAAGGCCAAAATTATCAACATTGTAACAAAAGTGGTTTTAAAACAATATTTTTATAAATTCCTGTCTGGAACTTCTGATCCTGGAATTTTAAGCCATTAATAAGTGTATTTGTTTATTATAGACTTTTCTAAACTTAAGTAATTTTTTTCCATAGTCTTCTGCTAACAAAGAGGCAAGATCAACTATTAAATACTGAGTTTCCAAAGATCTGATCTCTTTGTGCATATTGTTTCCTTTGTTTTACATTTATCCTTTTTGTACCCCTCTCTCTTATTTTCCACCTATATAAACAAATGAAAACCCATTCCAGAAGATTTTGGTAGAAATACAATTACATAACACTATCATCTTGTCTGAATATTTAAAAAGAGAAAGTCTACTTGAGTAAGGAATTAAGACAGAGTGTCATAGTGAATGGAACTGACCTGGGAGTTCAGAAAGTAGACAATAAGTCTGCCAATATCTTGTGATATTAAACAATTATGTGATATTCATCCAGGTTTTCTAGTTTTTCTAAATGCTATAATTTATGTATGTTGTGACTACAAGCTAGATAGACTGCTGTATTTCTCTGCATAATCATCACAGATTTTATGATACTTTTTTTTGGAAAAATAAAGCGGGGTGAGACGGTTATGTGAAACTTTTAAACAATGTATTGGTATTATTTAGAAAATATGTATTACTAAACTGTCTGTGGTGCAAGATTAGGATGCATGGAATACTCATGAATGTAAGTTCATGTGGTGGTGATGATTATGCAGTGAAATATAGCACAGATAAAATGTCTGAGATCACAGAGCTGACATTCTTATGGGGAAAGTGCCTGAGAAGTACATAGGACAAGTAACCTCATTTTAGGAATCAGGAAGCCTTTTTTTTTTTTTTTTGGAAGCAATGTCCTTCTTGAAAATTCAATAATGAGCCAGGTAAATATGGACAGAGAAAGAACAGTCTAAAAGTAAGAGGACAGAAAGAAACCCAGTATAGGAATGTTATAGAGCAAGTATTTGGCCTCAGGTCAGGGAGCAAGGTAACAAAATGGTAGGCATTGGATAAATGCAATAAAGTTGGACTAGCGGCTAGGGAAGGAGCTCGGTACTAGAGTGCATGCATGAAGCCCTGAATTTGATACCTAGCATCACACATGCACACACATACACACACACATAAACACACACACACACACACACACACACACACACTTGGTTAAATAAGTGTGGGAGAAGAGTAGATATTACAAAGAAGAGGAAAGGAAACAACCAGGAAAACATAGAAGAAATTCCCAGTCAGCATTATGAGAATAGTTAGATCAGAGAACACAAAAATGATGGGCATCATTCCTGATAATTTGAGTAAAGTGAAAAGATCCCATCCAAAAACCCACATGACACTCTTACTGGCCTCTGTGGCAATTTCTGTTTGTTTGCTTTCCCAAATGCAGGAAAGATCTATGAACAACAATTCAAAACAATAACAATGAAGTGCAAGCAACTTGTGACTGTAACCCAATTTTTCCAGCTCTTTCCTTGAATTTTGGTATGAATTTTTACCTGCAGAACCAGTGAAATTCGTGGAAATCATATTTTAGTGGTTCTTTAATCATAGAATGATAGAATTGAAAAGACCATGAGCAAATGGTTGTACTTAGGTATTTTAAGGGACCCATTTTTTTCCACAATATTAAAACAGTCACACATTATCATGCTAGTACATTTTGGTAATAAGAAAAGTGGAACAAAGAAAAAACTACCATCTTACACTATCATTTTAGAGTAAACCTCTGGAATATGTCTTAAAATAGATATACATATGTTTTATATATAAACAATAGATATGCTTGTGCTTTATATATAAACTTCTAAACTTATTTCCCTAATGTTCTGTCATACTTAGTTTTTCCTGATATTACAAATATTTAACCATATAAAATACATTAAGTACATAAAGGTGAAAATTTACTTAACCATTTACCTAATGCTATGTACATTTAGGTTTTCACAAATTATGACTTATGAAATACTTTTTGATGGATTTTATTTAACTGGTTGCTTGATCTAGAAATACTTTATGCTAAACACTGTGCTAAGTGCTGTATGTACAATGACAGATAAAAAATAATGATTGATTCCAAGGTTTTTACTGTCTTGTTTGTCACAGAATTTTCCATTTCCAGAATGATTACTTTGGATGGACTTCTAAATGTGAAAAAAAGTAAGCATAAGATCATAGTGAAAGCTCTTGGTCATTATTATTAAACTGACCTTTTAAAATGGTCTACCAGTATACAATCCTTTTAGAAATACATGAAAGAAATTCATATTTTGCCATCATTTAATCCAGACTAATTATGAATAACATAAAACTAACTCAAGCCAGGATAAGTGAAAAAAAAAAAGTGGCAATGAGAGAACTGGGACATTGATTAAAGTTCAACTCACTGAATCAAGAAGGAATATTGTTGGTTTCAGGTATTGAGAGATCCAGGAGCTCAAAAAAGGGGCACCTTCACAGCTCTGATTTTTTCTTTGATATCATGGTTTTACTCAGGCAGTCTTTGTCTGTTTGGGAAAAGATATCCAGGTTACATCCTTATTTCAAGTTTATTAAAAAGCTGGATTTTATCATTTCCTTATTTTAATTAAAAATTCCACAACTACAACACAAATTTGGTTCCTAGGAGACTTTGTTGTCTCAAGTCAGATCCTTTTGCTTTCCTTCTTTCATAAGTTCTAGAATATTTAAGTATAAAATTTTGTTTATAGTATATTATTTTTGAAAAGAATAAGCTTACTTAGATTGTAAATGTCTTAAGTTAAAGAGATACTTTTTCAAGTGGTATAACATTTTGCCTATGTGCCTAGAAGATGAAGTTACTTCTCAAAAACCATAATGGCAATTACATTTTGAATAAGTTTTGCACAAATATTTTGCATATACAAATCTTCCAATAACATATAAATATTCAAATTAGCTAAATCCTTATCTTGCTGTATATGAAACTACCACATATGATCACAAAAATATCAGTGGTTCCCAGAGATCATCTCTGGGCAGTGATGTATTACTCAGCCTGAGGCCAGTAGTGAGGGATGTGTGAAGTCGAGGGAAGATCATTCTATGTTCCCTCTATCTTGCCACCAAACTTGGCTTACAAGCTAAATTGATTTAAATAAATAGCAAAGGCAGACTTGATGAACAACAATAGCAATAAAAACAAAATCATAAAAAGTAAGCCACAATGATGTAAGTGGTATGGAAAAAGTATCCATAAGTTTTAAATTTTTCCAATAAAATAAATTTGGGGATTACTGCATGAATAGCAAAATTGAATTACCCCTTTTCCCAGTGCACATGTATCACAACTTTCCTCAACTTTTTTCTCAATAGGAAATAAAGAGGAGAATGAAAACATCAGATTTAACTGTTCATGAAACAAATGTTTGCTGAGTAATTATTGTGCCAGCCACAGTACTGTGCAAATGAGACTGCACTTGTGAAAAAGAATAAATGATTCCTTGGTTTCAGAAAACATATACTCTTCTGGAGGGAGATTTAGACACAGGGACATGGAATTATGATTCGGTGTTGTAAGTGCCGTAAATGTATTTAGAATCCTGAAGAAGACCACAGACTATATAACCCAAGAAACTGAGGAACTTCCATATAGAAAGTAATATCTTTGCTACAAATATTTAGGCGAAGACGGTAGAGGGGGTCTAAAGAATGGCCTGAGCAAATGGAACTGTATTCCCAAAGCCCCAGGGACCAGAAATAGATCCAGGAAGACAAATGGGTCTGAAATTATCCAGTACGCATAGAGCTGAAGTGTGAAGTTAGCAACCATAAGAATTCAGGCTGTTGAGGGAATCTAGACCCAAAGAAAAAAGAGTTTTACCAGCCAAACTAATGATATTGATTTCGTAGGAGAAATTCAAGAAGGGTAATGACATAATATGTATTTATAAAGGCTGACTCTTAAAGCAGATTTAAAAAGATACTGGAATGAGGAAAAGCAGGAAGAAAGTATAGAATATTTTGTAGACATTAACCCAGGCTAAAATATGTAGAGGCCAAAACGAGACTCCACTGGAGGTAAAGCACAATGGATACATTTACTTCAGAGACTCTGTAAATACCCTTCTAAAGATCCTTACACATTTCTTTCAGCATTCCTACCTTGGATCATCTGACATAGGAAACTATGTCCCTGGATTATAGAAAAGTCATGCTTTCATCTTATAAGTTGCTCAGCTAGAACATAGATCTGTGGTGATCAGTTTCCTTTATCCCTTCTTCCTCACTAAAAGAAAGCTAACATTTTCATGAAGGCATGCGCCTATAAAGCTGTTTCTAGCATATTTTCTAGCATATGTTCTGCACCCACTTTGGCCGAAGAGAGGTGAAGTCTACTGGTAAAGCTAAAAAAAGTTAAAAGAGACAGATTTAACTGCCACATGTTTTGTTTCCTCTGCTCTTATCCCTTCTTCTTGTCTGTGATGGTGGACAGTTACCTAAAGGCAGAGCAGCTGCCTATGACCATGGGAACAAACAAACAAAACACAGGAGCTAAGGGTGATGCAAAAGGAAGTAAAAAGAAACCAAGTCCACTGATAACTGATAGAACTGCTGCACTAGCCCCAGTCTGCCTCCCTCCAAGGTTCCTATTGTGTGAGAAAAATAAAACTTTGTTTGATTAAGCCCCAGCAGTACATTTCTTTTACATTCAGCTGAAAGCAGTCATAACTAAACCGGCCATTTTCTTTGCCATTTAACAGAGCCCTCTGTTATTTTCCTTTCCTTTCCTTTTCTTTTTTTAATTGACATAGTAAAATGAGTGTTCTTTAAAGGAACAACAAAAAAGTTATCCACCTCAATCTTCCAAGCTGGCTTTTTTAGGCAGAGCTTTGTGGAATAAACATTCAAGGTTACACTACCATAGTCTTCTACAAAGATGAGATAATATATCTCCAAACCAATTCATAGGGATGTCTGGTTCCCTTTCTGGCCACAGAGAGAATCAAAGTAATTTGATTGATTCAGAAATAGACTCTCATTTCTACAGAATAACAGTAAAGAAGAAAGGAAGATAAAGACTTAACTCATCAATTAAACTTGACATTGTTCATTGCCTCAACAGGTCATCTGTATCAGAAACCTTGTCCTATCCATGTTGTATTACAAACCTTTCCTGAAGCCTTGGTCCCTCACCTATCTTATCCCAGAGCAAAGTGATAAGCTCTTTTATTTACTCTTTTAATAAACACTTAAGGAGTGCTTCTACTAATTGCTAACATTGTTCTGGCTGTTAGACATCAAAGATGTCCCTGATTTCAAGGAAAAGGCAACATACCAGCAGGAGGAATGCTTAACAAATAACAGCCACAATCGTGGTGATGTGATTCAGGCCTCCACAGGGCACTGGCACATAGCCCTGATAGGTAGCAACATGTCCATACAGGAGAGAGTACTTGAGCAAGTCTTGAGTCACTGCTAGCATTTGTCAGGGAAACAAGGGAAGTATTCATATTAGGCATATCAAGTAGGATCATCAAGGAAATGACATATGCAGGAAATGAAGCATGGTACGTGAAGTTGAGAAAGAACTACAAGAAGAATCTCAGACAGGCATAAGGACCTATGGCCATATTGGAAACCGTGATATATTCAAATGTAGCCTGAGCCTTAGAAAGATTATTCTGGAAGCACTGGCGTGTATACAATCATGAGATATACTCACTGGACTCAGAGAAATGATTTATTTTTACCAAGTAAGTTTATATCACAACACTTAATTTCCTAAGGTAGAAGTTGTGTGTTAGAGGATGAGAAAGCAAATTTTTAAAAATATGAAAAGCATAAATAAAACAAATATTAGTGATTAGAGAAGAAAGATAAGAAGAAGGCAGCTCTAAGGACAATTTCCAAATTTCCTTCATGGGTGACTAGGTGAATTATGATTTCATTCTCCAAAATAGGAAATAAAGAAAAAAGCAGGTTCAAGGGAGAAATATTTTTAATCTGTATTTACACTAGGCATTGATGTGGCCTAGTGAAAACATGTTTTGAAAGAAGATGCAATCGAGTTTAGAACCCAGCTCTGCAGGCACTATAGTTGTGGCCTGAGTTCTCATTTATATCCCTGAGCCATGATTCCACTTGTAATAAAGGGTTATAATTTCTTTGTTGGAACATCATATTGCGAACAACACTGCAAGATGCCTAACAGGGTCTGTTATCTTTGTGAAATCTAGGTGACATTCTTTGGTGGTTGTTTAAGAACCATCATATTGCGAACAACACTGCAAGATGCCTAACAGGGTCTGAAATCTTTGTGAAATCTAGGTGACATTCTTTGGTGGTTGTTTAAGAACTAAGAAATTGGACATCGGTGCGTATGTTTGTTCATAGTAGGTTCCCATAAAGTATTTGTTACATTTAAGTTAGTCTAATGATACGAAGGATGCAGTGAAGGGCATAAAAGGATGACTGACCATCTTTAGCAAGGATAAGAAAGGAAATATTTATTTATCAATTGCTTTGTGCTAAGCAAATTTATACAAATTATCTCACTTCAATTTTACTCTAATCCAGTAAGGTATTTGATGTCATCTCAGATTTTACTAATAAGCAAACTGAAATTTAAGAATATTAAGTGGCTTCTCAAAATCACACAGCCAGTAAGTCTTTGAATTGACCTTGATTACCAGCAATGTCAAAATGATGTCACCAGACTACTATTTGTGTTTTATTTCTACTCTTTATTCTTCCTTTCACCATAT
>PVHX01001323.1:64325-116272 GCA_004024805.1 Geosciurus inauris
CTCTTTTTTAAAAAAAAAAAAAAAAAAAAAAAGTGTCAACCAGTATTATTAGAAAACTTGAAAAAGCTGTACTGCTTTCCTGGAAAGTAAATAAAATAATTTTTATAAACAGTGTTTCCTTTATACAATAATAAGTGCTGTATAGCAAATGTGCATAGCTTTATCACCAGGGAATTCAATCCAGGATATTTTCATCCCCTTGCTTTAGCAGGAGCAGCAAGAGGGATGCACACTGCCCTCTGCTGAACAGTGTGCATAAATGCACTGCTCACAATGCAAAACTTTTATCAGAGAAGCTATTTTTGTTCTTGTTTGCATACTTTATTTCCACATTTTTCCTGAGTAATATCACAGAATGGTAAATGGCAGAAACCTTTACACTTCCTTTAAAGATATGAGATCTGAGATGTCAATGCAACATCCAAAGACATACAAATATTCAATCATCAGGGCCAGATGGTCTGACTCATTCACTTTAACATTCCCTATAAAAACGCAACTCAGGATTTTTAGAGTGCACATGAATCACTCGGGAATTTGTTCAGAAAAATGGGACCTTTCCCAGTGACTCTGACTTAGTTACTTGGTTGAAGCCCAGGAATTTGCATTTTAAACAAATAGCCACATAGTCTGAGTCAGGTCTTCCACAGACCGTGTTTTGAAAATCACTGATCTACAATCCTCTATCTCCCCAAGTTTTTATTAAAATCTGATATGCAGAGAACTTTATAATTTTCTTTACATCTATGTGTCCTTAACAATGTTATTTAACATCACAAATCTCCATTTCTTCATCTATAAACCATAGCTTTGCCCACCTAAACTCTGACCCTTTACTTCTCAAAGTTTATGAACAAAAATATGTAGCATATTTACTAAATATAATAAAATACTATATATATTATATATTTACTAAATATATAAAATGTTAAATAAAATATGTTACTAATCTATTTAGTATTTAGATTATAATGTATTCTTAAAATGCATTACTATTTTTAATCATTACCAAAGATAAGCAAATTTTCAGGTCATTTTCCACAGGGGACACAGAGGAAAATAAGTCTTAGAGACATAGTAACAGCTGGTAAGGGCAAAACCTCACTTAAATTTGAATCTCCTGATTTCAAATCCAATTCTCACTTTGCTACATACTCTGTCACCAAAGCTTTTCTCAAAATTCTCACTCCATGTGTTTTTCACTAAGAAATAAAGGCATGCTGAGTTCTCTTAATGCCCCAGGAAGCTTTGATCAAACTCAAGGGAAAACTCTGGAATGTTTTCTCTATTCTTCATAGTAAACCACCTGACTTCTTCAGAGTGCTCTGTAGACATTATCAGGTTTATTGTTTGGGTGTCATGGGACTCACACTTTGACCAAAGTAAAACTATTGCTATAATTCCAATCAATCTTTGCTCAAGATATTTCTTGAATGAGGAGTCCCATGACAGAATACATTTAAGAGGTTTCTTGGCTAGAAACACATTTATTTTTAGTTTGATATAGAATCCCAAAGATCGCCTTTGACCAAAACATCATTATAATCTTATTTTCCCTGCCTTATAAATCACAAAGATGTAAAGATTATCCTACATGATTTAATGCTAAAATAAACTGTTTGGAAGTACTTTCACAGATATAGAAATATTTGTTAACAATTCTGTTTTATATTTTATCTGTTGAGAAAGCACATTTCCCAGCCCTTTTAAACTTAAACATCTCTGAAAAGCATAGCATGTATGTTAGGAGATATTAATAAAAATATTCTTTATTTTAATAATTTTGTGACCTCAAGCTTATTCTTGCACAGCTGAAATAGAAAAAAAAGACATTTAAGAGGAAAGGGTATTCAGCTATAATTAAAAATAACCAAATTAAATAAGTAGTTTGACAAAAAAACAAAACCAAGAATCATTCCTGGGGTATTGCTTTTGCTGTTATTTTTTCATTTCTATAAGAGAATAAACTTAAGAAAAGTTTAATGAAAAAAGTTACTAGGGGCTGGAGTTGTAGCTCAGTGGTTGAGCGCTTGCCTCACATGCTTAAGGCACAGGGTTCTATCCTCAGCACCACCTAAAAAATAGATATAATAAATATATTGTAGTTCATCCACAAAAAGAAATATTTTTTAAAAGAGTTACTAGCTAAATCTAACTAAGAAGAGAAAGAAATTGTACTCAAGTACAAGCTTATATTAGATCACCAGATTTTGCAAATCAAGATGTTGGTCATGGGGCTGGAGGTGTAGCTCAGTTGTAGAGCATATGTTTAGCGTGCGTAAGGGCTGTGGTTAATGCCCAGCCACAAAACAAAACAAAATGACAATAAAATGGACCAAAATGTGCTTGTAGAAAAGCTTATCTTCTATAAGCTCTCCAAAATAAATAAAAAGTGATTTTAAAACTTTGTAATACAAAGAGATAGAGGACATTAAAAAATTCATCCTCAAATCATAGTGTAAAATTCTGAATAATTTATCAATTAGGAAAATAAAATCAAACAAAAGCACACACTCGCACATATATAATCCACACTATCTACTGGACCAAATGACAATATGCTACACCTACAAATACATATACATCAATTGTGCCACAATTTTTATCTTGCTCAATAAATTTATATTATTAAAAAAACTGCTCAATGACAATCTGTATTTTCATAACATATGATCTAAGAATACTTTCATGTAGCTAACTTCAAACTGCAAAATCTATAACATAGTACAAACTTGGTTATTTTTAATTCACGTTGATTTTTTTTATATATTTTTTTAGTTGTAGATGGACACAACATCTTTATTTTTATGTGGTGCTGAGGATCAAACCCAGTGCCTCACACATGTGAGGCAAGTGCTCTACCACTGAGCCACAATCCCAGCCCCTCATGTTGATTTAAAAATAAATAAATAAACTCTTTTTTCCTCTCTCATATTTCTGACCACATCAATGGCCAACATTAACAACACATATTTAATGAGTCTTTTGTTCTCTAATAAAAACATCTCTTTCAAAAATAATTTTTTACTTAGCCTTTTTCTTCAGTGACAAGGATCAAATATCTGTGTAATAGTTCAATTTTACTTGCTATTTTCCTTTTACCAGACTTATCCATTTTCTATCTTTCTTTGTTTCTTCTGTGCTCAGAAGCTGAACCTTACAGACAGCATGAAACCAGTCTCCATTTCTGGTTGCTTCTGTACGCATACACAATTGGAGGCACAAAAACAGGTGACTGAAGTATGGGTATATGGGAACATCTGTGTATTTTTCTGTTCCTTTTCTGCTTTGTTCTCTCCCTATCTCTGGCTTCTACAACTTGGCTCCAGCTTTCACTGGGCTTTGGAGGAAACTAATTCCTCCATTTATCTCTTTAGTCTCCATTGATTCTTCTTCCAAAGGTAGCCCTTTCTCTTCAAAATAAGGAAAATTGTAGGAATTCAGCTTGATGCCAAGTATTTTGGCTCTGCATTCAGAAATTAAGAAAATAATCACATGATATTTCTATAGACTTACATGATATGCATGGCCTTGGCCTCAAACCTGCCACTTGACTTCTAGAGTCACCAGTCCCTTTGCCCCCTCAACACCAGTGAACCATGGTGATGTGTTGAGTCGCTAGAGGTTAACATAAACTCAAAGCTGATGTTATGAAACTCCTGGAGGATGGAACAATTGTGATTCCTTTGATCATAGTTATTTTAGTAAATATCTATTATCCTTCCAGTGAGGACACTGAAAAAAATTTAGAGCAGATACTTGAAGTGTGTTGTGGGATCATTCCTGGAAGGGAAAGTCTCTCCCTCAACACCTTTTGTCCCATCATCCCAAATGTGAAACACTATAAAAACTTAAATTCAGTATATAGTATGTAATATATTATAATACAAAGAAGAATATAACAATAACAATAAACTATATAGCTATGATTTCCAACCTATTTTAATACACCTTAAATTTCATTTAAATATTTGCAGAATTGAAAACTTGGGACTCTGAGTCTGAAGTCCATCAATTTTAGGCATACTAAGTAAAACTAAGTATAGTGATACTAAGTACAAGGCTATGAATAATTACTGTGGTGATCCTGGTAGGTTTCTGTCTACCATCATATATTTTTCCCAATAATTTAATATTTCCCAAAAATATTTTTAAAAAGATGTAGATATAATATTCTATAGTTCCATGCAAAAGTGTCCCTTATAAATGGCTGTGAAATTAAATTTTCCTGATGGCCATAATTTTGAGCATATGTTCGGTTATTTATCTTGTTTTACAGAAAACATAATTTGAGAAATTGATTTAAACTGAATAATGAATATTAAATTAAGGTTTGACCAGGTGAAAAGAACAAGACTGGTGAAGTTGAAAAGGATTAAGATGGGTTTTGGAAGGAATTGGTTGCATCTAAGAGCACATAGCTTGTAAATATTTGTGTTAAATAGCTGACTGTTAGGGTGCACCCACTGTAAAGAATGCTCTCAATAATTAGATAAATAAGGGAAACTCATCTAGATATTCCATTACTTCTTTCTTGCCACACCAGTGATGCTCACTGATCATAAATAGCCTCCATAGCATAAAATTTCCCTCTATGTGACTGATATGGACACACAGATTGCTGATGCTAAGTGCCCTATCTTCCAACAGCAGGTATGAACACAGAGCATAGCACCATTCTTTATGGTAGTTGGGAGAGATTGGTTATTATGCAGCCACCTCATGGCAAGCTGATTACTTTGCCCTTCTTCCATTAGGGGGGACCAACACTTTGCCCTCCTAGGAACAGACACAAATCACAGAAACATATTTACTTTCCTTATGTAGCTTCTTCTAGCATCACAATCCCTTTAGAAAATACCTTATTGTCCATTGTAGTATTCCACGAAAGATAATTCTGATGCAGGAATTTACAAAATATGTGTTTCTGTTTCCTGATCCATAACCTTAGACCTGATAGTTTTAAGGCTACTTGTCCTGAGGAATAAAATCTTCCATAAGAGCGTAAGGTCAACGTTCTATGACCACAGAAGCAAAGAATTATCCTTGGCCATTTTCGACTCTTCTTGCCACTGAACAAATGGGCAGAGTTTGATCTTTATTAACGATAGGAATCTGGTTACTGCTATACCATGTGAGTAAGGAGCTTTATATTTGGAACCCAGGGTGTACTTTTATATAACTTGTAACATTACTATGATCATGGAAACCTAAGTGTCCTTTAACAGATGTATGGATAAAGAAAACATGTTCTATATACACAATGGAATATTACTCAGCCATAAAGACAAATGAAATTATGGCACTTGCTAGAAAATAGAAAAATTTGGAGACTATAATGCTAAATAAAATAAGCCAATCTTAAAAATCCAAAGGCCAAATGGTCTCTCTGATATACGGATGCTAATATACAAGAAGAGGGCAGGGTGAAGGGAAAGAATAGAAGTTCAGTGGATTAGACAAAGGGGAATGAAGGAAAGGGAGGGGAGGATAGGAATAGGAAAGACAGTGGAATGAATCCAACAAAATTTTCCTATCTGCATATATGAATACGCCACAGTGAGTTTCAACATCATATATATCCACAAGAGTGGGATCCTAATTAGAATAAGATACACTCCATGTTTTTATAAATATGTCAAAATAGACTCTATTGTCATGTATAACTAAAAAGAATAAAAAAAGAACTTCCAAATATCCCTATGGAATTTTTTTTTTTTTTTTTTTTTTTGGTACTGGAGATTGAACTCAGGGGCACTCAACCACTGAGCCATATCCTCAGCTCTATTTTGTGTTTTATGTAGAGACAGGGTCTCACTGAATTGCTTAGCACCTTTCCATTGCTGAGGTTGGCTTTGAACTCACGATTCTCCTGTCTCCTAAATGCTGGGATTACAGGCTTGTGCCACCACGCCTGGCCTCCCTATGGAGTTTTTTTAAATGCTACTACCCATGTCATTAAAAATAAAATGAAACATTTTTTTAAAGTAAATATAAAGCTCTGCTAAACAAAATAGAGACAGATTTATGAGAAGGCCTGGTGGGGTGGGAAGAAAAACTATTTAAGCAAGAAATGATGATTCAAAGAGACTTGAGGCAAGCATCAAATCAAGGCCTATGCTGTTTATCCACAATATTCAAACCTTTGAATAGATAAAGATAGCATATAGGGAATTCTTTCAACTGGATAAAATGGCTCATGGAGAAGAGACTAAAGGTGTGTATCTCTCACCTCAGCCTGATTGGACTCAGGCCTATAATTAAATTGAGAGAGAAAGCACAATACAGGGAGAAAGAAACATTGCAAATTTGAGAAATACTTGTAGAACAAAAATACTAGATGTGGCTATTGGCACGTGTAACTAAGATGGACATTTTAAAATCTGCTAAAGTTTTAAGAGAGTGTACCAGTGAAAGAGTCATGGTCATGGGCCAAAAAATACATGCCTATTCAAGAATTAAAATGACCCTTGTACCTTGACTTTCAGGAGGCTGTGAGCAGGTTAAATCATAGTTTTGCCTCCAATAAGAACATAGCATCACAGTCTCAATTTCAATTTGGATATGGCTAAGGAAAATTTTTAACCTAGTACTAAACAATTAGGAGTAGCCAAGGGCTTTGAAGAAAAGTTAGAAGGGGAAACTTTTGAGGAACTTGAATTTCTGTCTGAACAAGAATCATTTTCCACTTTCCCAGCATAAAGCCTCCTTAATTGTCTAGAATGATTTTAGAACTTGTAAAGCCATTTGCTGCTCAGTGTTTCCCATTCATTCACTTTTCCAATGGTAATGATTACACATCCCTGTTCTGCTATTGCATGTTGGGTCTGGTATGGATAATAATCTGTCTTGTATGCAGATCTCCAAATCAAGAAATGTTTAGATGAACAGTCACATGGCACCACTTGGATAGCACAGGTATTGAAGCTATCATGTGGTTTTTATTGTTGGTGTGTCCTCATGGGAAGAAGAGGGACTCAAATACTTGATGATCAGAAGGGCAGACTGACTAGTTATTAATGCTAGTCATCAAATACTCAGTATCCCTCCCTTTGGGGCACATAGATCAGATTACATCTTCTTGAAGTTACTTTGATTATTGAAATACGAGCTGAATTCTGTCCCATTTCAAGATAAATATCTTTACAAATCAATGCATGAGTTGTCTTCCCCTTTTACTCTGCCATGATCACCAGCAATACTCTATAGAATTAAATGGTCTATTAGTCTGAGTAAGGACAGTGCTGAGGGGAGCCTCACCTCATCCAGAATGAAAATGTGGTATGAAAGAGAACTAAATCATCGTTTCTTTAAGCCACAATTTTCTCATTTATTGACTCAAAAGAAATGATTACTAGATTTGAGAAAATTTGTTATTTCTAAGCTGGGAACAGTGGGGCACGCGTGTAATCCCAGCACTTTGGGAGGCTGAGACAGGAGAATCATGAGTTCAAAGCCAGCACTAAGCAACTCAGTGAGACCCTGTCTCTACATTAAAAAAAAAAAAAAAAAAATACAAAATAGGACCGGGGATGTGACTCAGTGGTTGAGTATCCCTGAGTTCAATCCCTGGTACCAAAAAAAAAAAAAATTGTTATTTATATTCACTACCTAATTTTTCACTCTTTTTAAACTCCCACCTTTTCGTTTGCTATTGAGGATCCTGGAAGGTAGAATCTTTCCTTATTTCAAACATCAGCTCCTTTAATAATTTCATTACTTGTATTACTCTTAATCTAAAACTTTCAACTTAACTTTTATACCCTGGTCACATTGACATCAGTCAATACGATTCTAAAAAGTCTTATTTTTAAGATAGCAAAATGCAAACTTTGAAAGAAGGCATAAGTAAAATCTGGATTCAGCAATTCTGTGAAGGAATACATATAGTCAATTTTTACATGCATGCTTCTTAGGTCAGCTATTTAGGAGTTATCAACATTAATAGAACATGCAGAATTAATATCTTACACATGGGGCTGGGGTTGTGGCTCAATGATAGAGTGCTTGCCTAGCATGAGTGAGGCACCGGGTTCGATCCTCAGCACCACATAAAAATAAATAAATAAAAATGAAGGTATTGTGTCTGCCTATAACTAAAAAAAAAATTTAAAAATCTTACACATGAACTTCTTCAGTCACCCCTAAAATGCACAGAAAAGAAAGGCCATCATCACTGTATCATATTTTATTACTGAGAATGAAGAGTTCTAGGTTCTTTTATCCATGATCATTATAGTCTGATTAAACCCCGGAGGACCTTTGAAAATAGCTCTCTTCCTTTCTTTTTTTCTTTATTTTTACAAGCAGTTAATATTACACAACTATAAACAGGAGCAAAGAACCTACAAGTATGTGAACAAACTACAAAAAGCAAACAAACATGGACTTGATTTTCCTACTTCTTCAGCTACCAGGAAATGGAAGACATTGTATCAGGGTGAAGTTTTCTGCATCTCTGTGTTAGTCAGCCTTTCACCCATGTGAATAAAACATCTGACAAGTACAACTTTGAGGAGGAGAAGTTTATTTAGGGCTCATGGTTTCAGAAGTTTCAATCTGTGGTCAGCCAACTCCATTGCTCTGGGCCCAAGATGAGGCAGAAAATCATGGCACAAGAGTGGCTTTAGTAGAAAGATGTTCACCTCATGGTGGCCAGGAAGCAGGGGAGGGGGTGGGCGGGGGAGTAAAGGGAACAAGATATAATCCCCAAGAGCATTCCCCAGAGATCTACCTCCAGCAACTTAACCACACCTACCTATAACTACCACCCAGAACAGCAATCCTTTCAAATTATTACTCCATCAAATGGATTAATGCACTAATTAGGTTAGACCACCCATAATCTAATAGTTTCACCTCTGAACATTAACATAGGAGCTTTTAGGGGTACCTCAAAATTATATCTAAACAATAACATTCTTTCTTGGCTCCCAAAAGCTCATGCCTATCTCACAATGCAAAATACATTTAGTCCATTTCGTAGAGTCCTCAATAGTCTTAAAAGTTTGAGCATTGCCCCAAAACTCAACTCTATAGTCTTTTCTGTGACACAAGGCAAACTCTGAGCTCATATAAAAATAAAAAGCAAATCATACACACACACACACACATTTACATTTGCATTTCAAAGGGGAGAAATAGGAGCACAGAAGGAAAGAAAGGATGTAAACAAGGCAAGACTAAAATCCATCTAGGCAAACAAGTCCTATATCTCTACTTCCAGCAACTGGGAAACATGGTGAAGAGATGGGCTCTCCAAAGGGCTTGGGCAGCCCCACCCCTATGGCCTTGCCAATTGTAGCCCACATGGTCTCTCAGCCTTATTGTGTTCATGGTCAGCCCTTAAAGCTGATTCTGTCTACTCATTTCTGAAAAGACTAGTTTAATAGTCCCAAATCCTATGTGCATCAAAACTCCTCGGAAACAAATTAGTGGGCCCTTTCTTTGAACTGCAAACTAAGCATGTTTCATTAACAAACTGTAGATAACTGTTGGCAGGTAGCTAGGCTTATCTTTCTATTTGGGAACTAGAGTTTTTATAGACTTGTGATTCAAGAGTTTCTAATTTCTGCATATCTCAGAGATGAAACTAAAGCAAATTTTCAAGGTGTATATGTATATATGAACATGCCAAATGCTTGTAAACTTAAACATATTAAAGTTTTGTTATGAACCTAATATTAATAGAAGTCACAGATTTTATCTTACAAATTGTATTTTTACTGGTTTAAAGCCATGGCAATTCTCTGTTATTAATGGCAAGGAAGCACGTTTCCTACAAAAACCTCCTGAGTTTCACTCCATAATCTCAGACAACTTCTCCAGGCACCACTTCCTTTCTACTTTTATAAGCCAGCAATGTTCTGTCATGACTATGCTGTGTCCCTTAAACTGGCATTCTGTTTAAAGCTTTTATACATTATGCTTCTAAAATATTAATATTTTCAATATTAGTGGAGAGACAATCCACTGTTTTCAGTTTAAAATATTTCTCACACTTCTAGAGGCACTTCTGTAAGAGAGAGTTTGTTATTATCAAATGGCTAGGATTTATCTCAAATACTTTAGCTGGATAAGATTCTAGTCAAATTTAGCTCCGATAATACACAAACTTATTTTATAGCTCCATGTGTTAGTGATTCTATAATATTTTCCAATGATTTAAGAAAAATTAGAATGAATCATAGTTCTGATAATATCACAATGTCAACACTATTTCCAATCAACTTAAGTGGTGGTGGGGCTGCTATAGTCATCATGTCATCAACCAAAATTCTTCATTTTCTTTTATCTAACAGGGGGAAAGTTGGGATAAAATTGAACAGATACAAATTTGAGAAGTCAATTAGTAATATATTTGTCTCACTCTTACTGTTCAGCAATGTGCATTTCTGATCAGCTTGCTGCTTCAGTGTCATAACCACTCGTGGTCTGACAATGGAGTTAGGTTCTAGCCCTCTGGTGTTATTTGTATTTTAATAATGAACTCACTTAAGTTCAAGAACTAAAAGACTAACTAACATCCTAAAAATGTCTCCATAGGGATGCAATTGTGCTTCCATCCAAGACTCTTGTGCATACCTGCTTCTTTTCTCTCCTTAAAAGGAAGGCCTTGATGGAAGGCATGAACTCTCTGGCCTCGCCAGAAACCTAAGTTAAGATATAATTCCCTTCGTGGATGCTTACAATGCAATCCTTTTCAGGTTAAAGCATCAGGTGATTACAGTTCATCAAACTGCTGCATGTAATTACATGATAATGTCCATCAGAATAAAAGACATTTAAGAGACATTTATGCTATGCTTAAATATATTGAGCTGTTAAACATATAAAAAATAATTCTTCAACTAATATTACTTTGCATTGTCAAGATACAGATATATAGTGAGACACGGTTCATAATTTTATACTTAATTAATGTGCAATAAGAGGTTAGTTTCTACATTATTGAATAACAACCTGCACTGAGAACTGAGTTTTCTGACATGCTTTGGGTCATAAATTTGAAAGGCCTTGCTCTTATTGGTTTAAAGCATACCTGTCAATGCCTTTTAATATTTTTTTTTTTTGGCACAGATATGTGTGGTTTAACAGAGTATATAAATGTCAGGGAAGTCCTTTGGTCATGAATAATGAATCACAAAATGGTTATGGACATCACAGGTTATTTATTGTGGGTCTAGGGCATTTTGAAACTATGATCATTAACATAATACAGTTGTGAATCTTTTTGGTTTTTTACATCTAAGGCATTAAATTGGAAAAGGCCATCAAAGCACTTTTCACTTTCATGCTTGAGTACATAAAAGACTCCTACATAAAATAAATCCAAATTTTATGGCTTAGGTTTTGGGATAGTTAATATTTTACAAAATGCTTAGCCTCTAGGATTACAAAGACAGGCAGCAATACATAATCAAGCTCTGCTTTATCTTGAATGATATAGGTTTAAAAAGTACTGTTGTTCACAACTAATTTTCAATTTTTTGGTATGCTTAGGATTATACATATGCTATCTCATTTAATTCATTTAAAACAAGCCATGAAGAAAGTACTCATACCCATTTTACAGTTGAAAACACTGAACCTCATAAACATTAATTTGCCTACTTTCAAGCTGAAACCTTTCTAAATCCAGAACAAAAGTCCATACACTTTTCTCAATGCCACACTGATCTCTAATTATGGAAGCAGTGTGGAAGAGATAACATGGATAATTTAGTTGGACTTATTTACAGGGTATTTTATGGACTTCTGCCAACCTATACTTGCTTATAAAACAAACAAGACCTCAGATAAAATTTTAGAGGGAAATGTTTTGTTATTAAAACAATTGGTAAGTGGCTGAGGTATGGCTCAGTGGTAGAGCGCTTGCCTAGCATTTGTGAGGCACTGGGTTCAATCCTTAGCATCACATACAAATAAATAAAATAAAGGTCCATTGACAATTATAAAAAATTTTAAAAAACAATTGGTAAGGCACATACATGAGGTATTCATTAATGCTGAATTAATGAATGCCGAATTTTATCATAAATGAAATACACTCAAAATTCCATGGACATCACAAAGCTCCTTTGAGTATATCACACCTTTGAAACAAATGGTTTAGGGGCAGAGTGAGGCCATCTCCAAAGTATTAACACAGATGTTGAAACATTTCACAAACTAACTTTGTAACTTACTGAGTTTATGTACAGGTGTTTTAGTCAGGTTTTCTGCTGTGACCAAAAATCCTGATAACATGCCTATAATCCCAGCACTTTGGGAGGATGAGACAAGAGAATTGTGAGTTCAAAGCCAGCCTCAGCAATGGTGAGGCGCTAAGCAACTCAGTGAGACCCTGTCTCTACATAAAACACAAAATAGGGCTGGGGATGTGGCTGAGTGGTTGAGTACCCCTGAGTTCAATCCCTGGTACTAAAAAAAAAAAAAAAAAAAAAAAAAAAAAAAAAAAAAAAGACCTGATAATAACATTCAGAGGAGGAAAGTTTATTTAGGGGGCTCATGGTTTCATAGGTTTCAGTCCAGAGAGAGTCAATTCCATTCCTTGGGGGTTGAGGTGAGGCAGAAAATCAAGGTGGAAAAGTGTGGTAGAGGCAAGCAGCTGGGAACATTCCACCAGGAAAGGGTAGGTGCAGGGGCAGAGAGAGCCCTTCATGGAAAAAATATAAATCCCAACGGCATGCCCCATTGACCCACTTCCTCCAGCCACACCCTACCTGCATGCAGTCACAAATCTTTTAATTCCTAGGAGGGGATTAATGCACTGATTAGGTTAAGGCTTATAACCCAATCATTTCACCTCTAATCTTTCTTGCACATGAGCTATTGTGTTACACATGAGCTATTGGGGTACACTTCATTTTTAAACCATAACAGCAGGTTAGATACATTCTACTTTCTTGTGGAGATAATGGAAGATTATTTCTCTAGATCATTATTGTTATTGTTTTTAGTTTGAGCTCTGGGAAGTAAAAGAATTTAAGTCCAGTTGATATTTACTTAAAAGTTTATAAACATCAAATACCTTAATAATCTACCTATTTTCATAAAAAAATTTTTGAGATTTTAATAAATGTACCTTATCTAGAAACCTCTGATATGAGATGATACATAAGTTCTCCAAAATAAGGCTTTATCATTAAAAAAATAAGAAAGATGGAATTTCTTTTGCTTACTATCTCATCAGCTGATTTAAAGTATACTCAACAATGATATGATGCTTTTTAATAATTTTTCGTAATAGTATTATCTACTGTATTGCAATTCTTTAAGGTCAAGTTTAATAGAAGACTGCTAAATCTTTAACAGAAGACTGTTAAGTTAAATCTTGTATCAATTTATACTTAATAGTTTTTTAGAACATCTTCATAAATCTATTTTCAGAAGTAACTTGGAATAACAGTGTATCTTGTATCCCTAAATTCTGTAATTAAACTAAACTAAGTGTAGTGAAATTTAACAGAAGGTTTTATTACCTGGAAGAACCACTGGCATTTCCTCTCATAAAAATTCCTTGCTCTAACTTTTGTATTCTTAGGAAGAAACTTTTCATGTTGGTCTATCTATCAGGTGTTTATAGACAGCTTCTAATTTTACATTCCAAATAAACAATGTTACCTCTTGCCTTGTTCCTACTTCTCATCTTCACATTGTCAACCTCCAACAGTTGTCACAAACATGGTAACAATATAATCCATCATTCACCCTTTCAGAGGGGCACTTGAATGATCTCACATTCTCTAAGTGATCCTTCTTTTCAAACTAATTTTGTTCTTTTTACAAGCTACTGTCTAATAAACTTGCAGCCTGTATACATGGTGAAAGCAAACTTTTGGGTAGCATATTGTTAAAAAAACACCAACTAACTTCTTATTTATCAAAAATACAGAAAACACTATATAAACATTTCAAACTTGAAGGGATGGAGGTCATTAGATGAAAAAATATAGTTTCAAAAGTTTGACATTATTTGAAGGCTAAAGAGATGTACTTTAAATCATTAGATCTCTGGGAATAGGAAATGAATATACATCAAATTTTATACCACTTTACAAGTATTAATAATATAAAAATAGTTTTTCCAAATATTATAACTTTCAGAATTACCAAAGACCAGTGAATTTACATCAGTACTAAGGCATAGAAGGAAAATAACATAATTTCATACTTATTGCACATATATTATTTGCATATATTATCATATGTTATGATTTCACACATATGCACATGTTAAAATTTATGTAATTATAATAAAGGCAATTATTAGGTTTCATTTAATAAAAATTAAATTATATATGTTTTTGAGAGCTTCATAATAGAAACAGAAGGATATTGCTTCACATTAAATTTGAGTACACTTTATACAAAGAGAGTTGTACAATGCATTTCAGGTAATGTGTTATTCTCTTAATATGTAAAATATTTAAACTTAAGTTCTCTGACACTTTAAAAAATATAGAAGTTTGGGCTTTTATGTAAATCTATATAAATTAATAACTATACATTTATGTATTACCATGTTCTATAAAAATCATTGATATAAGTGTTATATGACTACTTATAAATAATCAATAACATGTTATAGGCAGATTGGGCCTTGTAGATTAAAGTTTTCTATGTTATAACCTCCATAGTAGGCCTCTCACCAAATTCTGGGATTCTAAACATAATCCATCATCCTCAAAATAATTCTTTTAATATATTGAGTAACATTTGGTATGTGTGATGATGATCAAATGAATGGACTGTATCTCCAAGTATTCTATACATCAAGATTTTATAAAAATAAATAAAAATCAAATACTAAATTAAACTTAATTTTCAAGATAGGCTAAATGATGATTTTGAATGAACCGAATACTATAAATTCTCTTAAGTGTGGACAAAGGCAAAATATTTTGTATTACATGGGCCAAACTAACGATATCATCTAATATTTTTCAACTTTGATCAAGTTTGTGTGCTCTTTGTCAATAAAATAAACTAAAATAATGGCAAAGTGTGGTTATTTAATAACAAATTTGTCTAACTTGTCTTAATTCTCATCAATGAAGCATAAATCTTCAGGATTTTAAGCAAGCATTTTCTTTGGTAATATATAGCTATGGATTACTTTAAATCAATAACAAGGTATTAGTTCATCAGGCTAAACATGGGACAATATAACTGGGAATGAAGAAGAAACTTAGGAAATACATTCTAGAAAAAAATCTCAGATATAGAACTTAATTCTTAATATAGAATTATCACAGAGTTCAGATTTATGCTGATAGGTTCTAGAGAGAATTCTAAAACTTTCTGAGCTAGTAGGAACTCAGGTTTTAGTTAAGAACTTCTTGGAGAAATTCTTCTCCTAAAATATGTTTTAAATTATTCTGATAGGCTCGGGATGTAGCTCATTGGTAAAGTACTTGCTTGCCTAGCATGCACAAGACCTTGGGTTCCATCCCTAGCATTGCAAAATTAAATTAAATTCACTTAATAGCAAGTATAATAAAATAAAATGTTCCTGACTTTTCCATAAAATACATAATCACAGAATGCTGGTGGGAGAGAGAATGTAAGGTTTTGTTTTGTTTTGGTTTGATTTATGTTTTGTTTTCAGAAAGAGCATTTCCAATTGGAAGAAGCCTTGAGCAGTAATTCCCAAGTTAAGGATTAAAGAAGTCAACATTTTGAAGCGCGTAATCAAAAGATTATTCCACATTCAAATAATAATGATTTATTTGCCTTTTTTTTTTTTTTTTTTTTTTTAGCAGTACTGAGATCAAACTCAGGGTCTCATGCATACTAGTCAAATGTTTTACCATTGAATCACACTCCCAGGTCCTAATGTGAGAATGATTTAAACTGAACTTTTCATAATATATTCACAATTGCAAGAACTAGTATTTTTCTGTACCTGGATTGACAAAGTCTATATGATCTCCTTATTACTGAAACAAAAGTATAGGTATTTATGTGGCTGCAATGTCAAAACTGATTTCTCAATTGAACTCTGTCCCTTCCTAGCTTTGCGTCAGCCACTTCATGCTCCTGAGCTTCAGTTTTCTTCAAAATGGCATTTTAAACAGCAGTCTATTTCATTGTGCTATTCTCAGATTATTTTGCAAAGCCTTACCAATAATCCTCAAAAATATTAAGTATCTTTATTTTAATAGACTTTGAATATTTTTGAACATAATAACATTTAAAATATTTAGGGATTGTGGGTTTTATTAACCCCATAATCCATTACATTGGTTAAGTAGGGATATAACTTCAGTCACATTTTCTGTTACCTATACTCTAATTTTATTCATATTTTCCCAATGGTTCAAATACTCCTGTCACAAGTGTACCACTCAATAAATACTTATTAAAACAAAAAATTAAATAAATTAAGTATTTAATACTTATTTTCTTTTATTAAAATAAGATACAACACACAAAAAAATAACAAATCAGCCATCTTTCCTTAATTCTCCTGGAGCCAGAATGATTGAAACCTACTGCTTGGGCAATGTAGGGAGAAATATATATTGGTCTATATTTTCATTCACTGCCACTGAATGCTCCCTCTGTCCTGATTTAATTGCCCTGGTTACAGGCTGCAAAAGCAAGAGGACCAAAGAGAGGGGAAGAACAGAAAGAGAGCCCACCCTGCAGTCACATTTTGTCATGCATGTTACATTATCTTTTAAGCAGGAGCTTCTCTGGCCTGGAGGTTCCTGTTATTGTTTAGAACCCTTGGATGACAATGACTTACACAGACTAGCCTCCCAGCTGCACAGGTTTATGGAAAGGATTTTGATGTGTTTCTGTCTTTGAAAGGAATTTACCTTCTTAATAGTATGTTTCCTTTGAGCCCCACTCTCTCTTCTGAGTGTCAAATGGAAATCTGTTCTTTGGAAGAGTAGAAGAAAGAATTAGAGGATAATATACCATGGTTCCTCAGAGTTAGTAGAAAGTGATCAACTACAAAGAGACTTCTTTCAAAAGGGCAAAGAATGTGAAGCATTCAAAATCTGGAAGATGAATGGGGATCAGTGACAGGGCAAACTGGAAGGCTAAACTAAGAAAGAAGGAAATAATTAGATGAATACATTATTTGGAGATTTCAGACTTGAGGGCAAACTGAAAAAAGTCAGGGACCTACAAAGAATGGCCAAATTCAGTATCATATATGGGAAAAAGTAAACTACAATAATATGAAAAAGTAAATCAGAAAGTCAAGAAAGGTTGAGGAAAATGAGAAAAAAAGAGACAGAAATTAAAAATAAAATAAATTTAAATCAGAATTTTTTTTACACTCATATTGTGCTTTACTTGATTTTCTTTGTGCAGAAAGAAAAACCGAAGTGAAAGTATCCTTTATGAAAACCAAATATACATCAACATGCAGCAATTAGTGTAGGTGATCATAACTTGCTATGCTGACCCTCTCTTATCTACTGAGATAAAAACAGAAATATATAAACCAGTAACAGATTTAATATACTCAGATTTCAATATACAACTTCTATAAAATTTTGATTTTTTTTGATGGGTTTATGAGAGATAGGATTTAAATCTCATGCAGCCATTTGTAGCTTATCTGTGGTAGAGGAACACCCAGCATCCAGGCGGCAGTGCTGTCATGAGAAAGGAAGTGGAACTTGTTGACTGAATCATTATATGTCCTAAAGTCTGACCAACCAGGCACTCAGCCAGTCCAACAGATGGGCATTAGTCCTGAAAGCAATGTGACCATGTATGTTCATCAAGGTTGTTTTCTATAGAGCAAAATTTTCACCCACAATTGTTCCAACAGCTGTTCACACTGAGCTTATACATTTCCAGTTGGGAAGAGATGTCATTGCCCATTCGTCTTTGGTGGGATAAAATTTCCACATTAAAAAAAAAAGAAATCTCCATATAAAGTGACAATTCAGCAACAGCAATGGTAACTCTGATGGAAGGCAGAGTCATCAAAATCTCTAGTGGAGAACATCCACTTGAAGGCACTTCCCACATTCATGAGAGAAAGTTATCTCAGATCTCTGATCCTAGACCCTTCAACTATCAAAGCATTTTTAGTCTTTTTTAATAGTTGTGTGTTTGTGTGTGTGTGTATCTGTGTGTGTTTACAATAACATTTTTATAGATAAATCTGATATTTGATTTCAATTTAATTAATTAATTTATATTTTGTTGTTTTAGGGCCTCGCTAAGTTGCAAAGTAAATCTGATATTTTATTAAGCTTCATAGTAATTTATGGATGACAAAGAAAAGTTTGAAAACAAATACTTAAATCACCTAACATCATATTATATTAACCTTTGTGGGAACTGCATTCTTCAGACTACGTAGATTTCTCAAATCAAGGGTGATTCAGACACTGTGGTGAAAACCTCTCATATGTACAACAGGTTCCAAAGTGAACCCCAGCTATATTAATTTAGAATGATGAGAAAAGAGGAATCTATGGTGGATATGACTCCAAGTGACTAAATCATTTGAAATATTAAATGAGTCTTTTGTTTAGTTCTCTAGTTTTAAATATTGATTTCCAGTTGCTCATATTGAAATCCTATGACCAATTCTGGAGTCCTCTTTCTGGTCTCACATGCAGTAAATCACCAGGTCCACCAGGAATATATCTGTATCTTATCCACATGTACATTGCCATTGTTATGGTTCAAGCTCTCCTAATCCAGCCCAAATTACTGTTATTATCTCCTTGCTGGTTGTGTTACTCAGTTTTCCATGGATGTAACCAAAATACTTAACATGAACAGCTTAAAGAAAAGAAGATTTATTTCTGTTCACAGTTTCAGAGGTTTCAGTCCATAGTTGGCTGGCTCCATTGCTTTTGGCCTGAGGGGAGGCAAAACATCGTGGTGAAAAGGGCATAGCAGAGGAAAGTTGTTCAGTTCATGGCAGCTGGGAAACAGAGACAGAAAGGGGTCACGGACAAGAAATATATTTTCAAAGTACACTCTCGGTGACCTAGTTTCTTCAACCTGGTCCCACCGCTTACCGTTTCCTCGATCTCCCAGTAGTCCATTCAGCTGCCAATGGATTAATCCACTGATGAGGTCAGAGCCCTCATGATTTCACTTCCCCAAATCTCAGCCTCTGAACATTGCTGCACTGGGGATCAAAATTTCAACGCATTAGACTCAGGGGAACACTGTGTGTCCAAACCATAACATTAGTCTTCAGTTTACTGTTTTGCGTAAGAGATTTTAGTCACTCTTTTTCCTAAGCTACAATTATTTTTTCATAAACTTCTACTAGAGCATGCCTAACAGGAAATATTTATTACATTCTTCTGTTTCACCCCTCAGATTCTAAGGCTTTTTATAGAAAGAAAGAAACCAACACCAGCCACATAACAAGCCTTCAATAAATATTGACTGAATAAATATTATATATTTTAAAGTGTATTACAAACTCTCCTATTTTTCCCTAAAATGAAGAGTATATTCTTAATTATGCATATATTAATACAGGTTCTCCATTTGTGAACACACTGCCTGATACTGAAGTATCATTTAAATTGAATCTAAATTATTTCAACACCTGTGGTCCACTAAGAAAGTTTGATCCTGCAAGTAGTATGAAACAAAGATTGCATATTGAATTACTTCCTTCTATTAATTGAATGGCTCTCACCTTCAGAATAAATAATAAATCACATTGAATCCAATGAAATCAAAATAAAGTCCAAACTGCTTATCATTTCTCCAGCCTCATTTCCCGCCAGTTTCCCAAGAACACTCAACTGAACATACCAATCACATTCAGCTCATTAAACACCCTCAGGCTTTCTTTTCTTTACCTTTGCATATGCCATTTAATCTGGCTCCTCTTCACAGCTTAGCTATCTTAATTTTCCTTGTGTTTCAAGCTTTGACCCAACTGTTGGTTTTTGTCTGTACCTGGTGTATGTATCCGCTAGCTTGAGGCTAAATCAATTGTCCCTCATTGGCCCCTGTTTTGTAACAATTCTGTTTAAAAAAATACAGCTATTATAATTACTACATATCAAATTAAAGTACTCAATAATTCTGATAAAATTATCATTATTATCTAAATTAATACAAACTACAAGCTATCATGTAATCTACATTTTATTGACAAGGGACATTTTCCCCTAAAGTCACATAACTGGTAGTTGATCAATCAAAGAAGAATTTAAACGTGGCGTGTCCACATAAGCCAGAGTCCCTCATTGCATCCACATTGGTATTTACTGTTTATTTACAGACTTCCCAAAGAATAAGTTCCTTCAGGACAAGAACTGCATTATTTTTTCTGTATCACTAGTACCTGAGGTATCATCTGATTTTCACTACTCAGTCAGGTGATACTTGCTTGTTGAATAAATAAATTAAGAAAGGGTGAGTGAACTTGTCACTGAATGAGTCAGTCAGTTCTGTGGTACATAAAAGACAAGGAATAAAAAGAAAACTACACACATTTTCTGGCTTATCTTTTCATTTGAATGGAGCTGTATAATTTAATATTAAACAAAAAGAATACCTTGTTGTGAATACCAGAGTCCACCTCTAACCTAAAACTTTTAATATTCAGTAATCTGGAGGACAAACAGCTCATAGTTCATGCAATAATGTTAAATACTTCATTTCACCATTCAATAGTCCATTTCTGAAACATAGACATAAATTACAAATTCCATTTGCCAAAAGTTCTCCAGGATACTAATGGGCTATTGAAAAATAACCATCAGTAAGAGTTTAATTACACAGCATTACACAGCAGGGAAAAAAGGAAGTAATATTATAGTCTTATCAAAGATTATATTTATAGTCTTATCAATAAGGAAATAAGGAAATATGTAACATTAAATTACTAATTTAGTAATAACTCATAACTACTAATAGGCATTTAGATATCTATTAACATTTGCCTACTCTTGATCAATCAAAATCATTCAAAATGTTCCTAAAGGATAAGAATTTTTCTATATTCTTTCCTAAAATATTTACATTGTCAATTTAGAATTAATAGTACTATACATAATTTAGTTTGCTAAATTAAGCAGTACAGGCCAGAGTTTGCTATGCTAAGAAGAAACCCACAAATCTTATTAGATAATTAAAATAACACAGTCTTATTTTTATTTCTCATGATATATATCTAAGATGGGTCATTAGAGGGGATTAATTTATCTTGGCCAATTATTAATATAATATGACAGGGGGATTATTTTGATATATTTTACTGATTATGGTGACAGGGAATGGTATGAAGTGGTAAATACTATAGCTTTGATATAATACAATTTTCTTCAACCCATGAACCATTGCTCAGAATTAATGACTCTACCCACCTAAAAAAGTGACTGAGAAAATTAATCATTCCATATCTTAGGAAAGACAGGAGAATAAGATACAGGTGTACATTAGGATGTTAACTTTTGCAAATGTTAACTTGAACTGTGTATTTATTTACACACACAAACTGGATTATTCAATTTACAAAATTTGTCTTCACCCATTTACTTGTCAGGTTTAACCTCAACGTAGATTTGTTTTAGAGTTTTTGAGCCAAATACTTGTTTTTATTTAATAATGAATATTATGCACTTTTTATATCCCAGGCTCCATCTTGCTGTAAAATATGTTTCTTGTTGCTCTACATCATAAATAAAATGTAGAATACTTCCATGGTCTTCTCTTTCTCCATATTAGGTTCCTGACTACATACTACATTTTGCATTTACAGATACAAACCCTTCCTAATAGTTGCATAAGATTAATTCTCATAGAAATCTTGATATATTTACATCAGCAAAAATTTAAACATCTAATAAAATTTTGTACTTGATGAATGTAAAAATTATTACAACCTCAACTATCATAACATGCACAATTACTACAGATTTTTTAAAAAGTGACAATATGATTGCTACCTCTTACAAATTATTTAAGGATATACTTTGGCACTTGACATGTTTCCTCTCCATGTTTAGGATTCTAAGTCTTCAACAGAGTTGGAATATTTCCATTACTTCATTTTTATGAGGTTTATAAATTTATGTGTATATAAAATTATATGTATGTGTGTTTATGTGCATGTGCTTTGAATGATTAGATACACAGAATATTTGTTTTGGAGAAAACCTAAGAATTTTTTTTTTTTTTTATTGGAGATTGAACTCAGGGGCACTTGACCACTGAGCCACATCCCCAGCCCTATTTTGTGTTTTATGTAGAGACAGGGTCTCACTGAGTTGCTTAGCGCCTCACCGTTGCTGAGGCTGGGTTTGAACTCGCAATTCTCCTGTCTCAGCCTCCCCAAGTGCTGGGATTACAGGCTTGCGCCACTGTGCCCAGCTAAAACCTAAGAATTCATATAGTCAAGCTAATTAACTGATTCTCTTAAGTCTCCGTTCTTCTATTTCATTTCCAATCAGCATTATCTATTCTCTCTTGAATTGCCTATTAATACATAATTTGAAACATTCAATATTGTTAAAGAATGGAGAGCCTTTGGATATCACTGTTAGCAACAATTTATACAATTAATAAGATAGTTTGAAACATGTGAATGTATTTATAAAACTACTATGGAACATTATTTCCTTCCTTTTGTTTTGAAAAATGATCTGGTATCAACAGGTACTAAGTTACAGTTAGACAAGAATAAAGCTCTGGTGTTCCATTGCACAGATGAGTAACTATAGATAATAACTATTTCCTGTATATTTCAAAACATCAAAGAAATGATAAATGAGAAGATAGATATGTTTAATCTTATTTAAACATTACACAGTATGTACATATACCAAGATATCACATGGTACTTCATTAATATATACAAGCTAAACTTTTAAAAAATTCTTATAAATAATTTTGTTAAGAGCACACTTTATTTTAGTTTCAAGGATTTAGGAGTAAGTGAGAGGGTTAGAAGGTATATGTGATAGCAATGCACTAAAATTGATATGAAATGAACAACATAATATTCTGATTCAACATAATATTCTGAGTTGACCTTTGAGACTTTAAATTTTGTCATAACATGCAGTGGCTAAGTAATGAATTGTATCTAAATTGTTTATTAATACAGACAAAATAGAGAGTAGCCTGCAAATAGCTTTCTAGTCAACTGTGAAGGCAGACTTTTACATCCAGGCAGTAACTTAGGCTCTGCTTCATTAAAGGAATAGTTTTATGTATCCTATATAAGAATAGGCCAAGCCTTAGCTAGCCAAAGATAGAATGTCTTTTGCACTTACTCATATCATTTAATCTATTGCACAGCTTTATATTATGTCATTATCATTCAATGTTTGCAGGAAGAATGAATGACTCACTAATAAAAACGGAAATCAGTTTGCTCCTATTTTAATTGTGAATATTTGAATTTTGTGCTTGACCATGAAGAGCAGTGACAGAGAATGGGAGAGCAATGTCTGAGATTAAAGTGTCTGATGACTTCCTGGCTGGGGCATGCTTGGTGCCTGGGAAAGTTTCTGTGCAAAGATGCAGGATGCCTAGTTGCTATGGTAATGCCCTACATGAGGAGGCTCTGTGCTAGAGTCTTATCAGCCTCAACCTTGATCTCAGGCACACAGCTACTGGAAAAGGAACTCTCTTGTTAGACAACCACAATGTTTCACCAAACTCAGCTGCTGATAAACCTGCCCACATCTCAGCTCCTCCTGAATCTACCTGCATAACAGTAACTTCAAGCAATGGACTTTCTTGAGAGCTATGCAAAGCTCCTAGCATTGCACATTGCAAATACTATTGATACCTCTGTAATTTTCATGAATACAAAGAATACAAAGAATAATGCTTGAATAGTCTTTAATCTGATTAATGAGATATATATAAATAAAGATTGCTGGTGTAATCCTTTAGACCTGCTTCTCCATCAGAGAGCAGCACTCCACCTGATCCTAGCTGTTATCTCCAAATCTGCATACATGAGTCTTTATTGTCAAATCCCCCAATCGCCCATTGCTGGAACCTACTAGTTTGGCTGTGCAGGTCATGGCACTTGACGACTGTGGACAACTAAGTACATTTGTATATTTGGTATAATTCTCAAAGTCCAATTTGGTAACAAACAACTTTCTACAAGACTACAGGATTATAAGAATTATAAAGGAAATAAAGTATAAAGGATCATAAAAGAATATATCAAAAATCCCTCACACACATAGAAAATGTGAGCCAACTAAAATTTTGTGTTATGTGACTTTATAAAAATGAGCACAAAGAGAAAAATCAACATCAAAATCTCTAAAATAAAATATAAGCATCTTGGTAAGAATATCTACTATTCTAATTGATCCTTACTTACAAATAAAAACTTGAAATGTTCTTACTTGTCTCTTTATTGCAAATGAAATTTTTCTTCTACCCCTTCCCTTAGCCTTTCTTCTCTTTTAGAACAGAAGCACCAATATATTTGAACTAGGTATGGCATAGAGTAACTGCAATATATAATATTGTAGTATGTGGTCATTTAACTATAAAAATCTAAGGGAAAAACACCATATTTAAACTTCCTTTGCATTCCAATTTTTGTGTGTGTGTGTGTGTAAATATTTCAGACTGTGGGGAAATCTAGGCAATGTGGATAAAGTTCTTAAATTATTCTGAAGATATTTTCTAATGTTATTTTCATTTAAAACAAAATTAGCTCTTCTTCATATTTATGAGATTGATATACAAGAGCTGAACATTCAATAACTGTTTATCATGAGTAAGATGAAATTAATATTTGTAATAATCCACATTTCACTCAACTTGCTTATAGCTTTTGCCTCAGAGACAAATGTCCAAATCATTTTTTAAATAATACTGACGTATTTGCTTCAAAATACATTTTAAAATAGCAAGTAATTAAAAAATCAGAATGGCTATCAGTGCTAATCAGGAAATAAAACATCCTCCATTGTTTATTCAATGTTACCATATCCCAGGGAGAAACAAATTACATCCAAATCATTTTTATCTATCAATATTTTTATTAGATATTTTACAACTTCAGGGCCCAGCTCTAGTCCATTTTGTTTCTCATCTTGAATAAACCCGTGTGATGTACTCATTTTATTACAAATAACAAGGTTTTATGCATAAATATTTCTTATTTTATATTTTCCCCACATTTTATTGGTGCATTATAGTTGTACATGTTGATGAGGTTTGTTGTTAAACATTTGTACATGCACACTATAAGCGATATAATAACATAATTTGGCTACTACTATTCCCCAGCAGTCTCCTCCTCCCTCCCCACATCCCATCCCTTGGTTCCTTTCCTCTTCCTGTTTGATTGTACTAATTTACAATCCCACCAACAGTGTAAAAGTGTACCTTTTTCTCTATATCCTCTTCAGCATTTATTATTATTTATATTTTTAATGACTGCCATTCTAACTGATGTGAGATGAAAGCTCAGTGTAGTTTTGACTTGCATTACCCTAAGTGCTAATGCTGTTGAAAATTTTTTCATATATTTGTTGATCATTTCTCTTTCTTTCTTTGAGAAGTGTCTGTTTAATTTGTTTGCCCACTTCTTAATTGGATTATTTAACTTTTTCCTGTAAATTTTTTTGAGTTTTTCATATATTGTAGATATTAATCCTTTGTCAGAAAAGTAATGAGCAAAGATTTTCTCCCATTCTGTAGGTTTCCTCAACATTCCTAATTGTTTCCTTTCTATGCAGAAGCTTTTCAATTTGATGCCATTCTATTTATTAACTCTTGGCATTATTTCCTGAGCTTTAGGGGTTGTTGCCTGAGAAGTTGTTGCTTATGCCTATATGCTGGAGTGTTGACCCTATGTTTTCTTCTAGAAGTGTAATAATTTCTGATGTAATTTCTATGCATTTGATGCATTTTGAGTTCATATTTATGCAGGTTGAGAGTTAAGGGTCTATATTTATTCTTGTACATATGGATAACCAGTTTTCAAAGTATCATTTATTAAAAAGGCTGTCTTTTCTTCAATGTATGTTTTTGGCACCTTTGTCAAGAATCAGATGACTATGTCTGTGTGGGTTTGTCTGTGCATCTTCTATTCTGTACCATTGATCTATGTGTCTGTTTTTATGTAAGTACCATCACATTTTTTGTTATAGTGTTGTAGTATAATTCGAAGTCAGGTACTGTGATGCCTCCAGCCTTGGTTTTTTTGGCTTAGAATTTCTTTGGTTATTTCTTTGGGCCCTTTATTCTTACAAATGAATTTTAGGACTGTTTTTTGTAGTTCTTTCAAGAATGTATGCCATTGGTATTCTGGTGGGAATTGTATTTGGTTTGTACGTTGCTATAGATAATATGGCCATTTTAACAATATTAAGTCTGCCTATCCATGAACATGGGAGGTCTTTCCATCTTCTGAGGTTTTCTCCAATTTCTTTTTGCAATATTCCATAGTATTCATTGTAGAGATCTTTCACTTCCTTGGTTAGATTTATTTTTAGGTGTGCATGTGTCTCTGTGTGTGTGTGTGTGTGTGTGTGTGTGTGTTGAGGCTACTGTGAATGGAATCATTTTTACCAATTTCTTTCTCAGCATATTCATTGTTGGTATATAGGAAAGCTATTTCTATGTTGATTTTTAAAAGAAATATGACATTTATTAACCATTATGATGTATTTTTTATTAACAATTTTTGTTGAACTGTATTTTCTTAAGTATTATGTTTTTATCTTTTTTTTGTTCCAATTTTTTATACATGACAGCAGAATGCATTTGAATTCACAGCAAACAAATGGAGCATAATTTTTTTTTATTTCTTTGGTTGTACACAAAGTAGAGTCATGCCTTTTGTGTCTTCATACATGTACCCAGGTAATGATGTCCATCTCATTCCACCATCTTTCCTACCTCCCTTTCCCCTCCTTTGCCCTCCCTCCCCTTTGCCTTATCCAAAGTTCCTCCATTCCTCCCATGCTCCCCTACTGCCACTATAAATCAGCATCCACTTATCAGAGAAAATATTTGGCCTTTGGTTTTTGGGGATTGGCTTACTTCACTTAGCATGATATTCTCCAATTCCATCCATTTACCTGCAAATGCCATTTTATTCTCTTTTGATGCTGAGTAATATTCCTTGTGTATATATACCACAGTTTCTTTATCCATTCATCTATTGAAGGGCATCTAGGTTGGTCCACAGTTTAGCTATTGTGAATTATGCTGCTATAAATATTGATGTGGCTGCATCACTGTAGTATGCTGTTTTTAAGTCCTTTGGTTATAACCTAAGGAGTGTGATAGCTGGGTCAAATGGTGGTTCCATTCCACATTTTCTAAGGAATCTCCAGACTACTTTCCGTATTGGTTAAGTATTATTTTTATTGTATATTTAAGGTCTTCAACTTGTTCTTTCTAATTACAATAGTCAAACAAATTATCAAATCCACATCTTCACATAGTTGCTTTCCTTTCAGGGGGAAGGTAAGAGCATCTAAAATGTCTCCAGAATAGCCAAAACAATCCTTGGAGAGAAAAGCAAAGCAGGAGAAATCACAATACCAGACCTAAAATTATTCTGTAGAGATATACCAACAAGAACAGCATGTAACCAGCACCAAAACAGCCAAGGAAGACCAATGGATACAGAGACAAATCCACAAACATACAGGTACCTCATACTACACAGAGGCACCAAAAACATACATTGGGGAAAGACAGCCTCTTCAACAAATGGGAAAACTGAAAATCCATATGTAGTAGAATAAAATTTAACCCCTATCTTTCACCCTGCAAAACCCTCAAATCAAAGTGTGTTATGGTTTGGATATGAGATGTTCCCCAAAAGCTCATGTGTGAGATACTGCAAGAAGGTTTAGAGGAGCAATGATTGGGTTATGAGAGCCTTAACCCAATCAGTGAATTCATGGCCTCATTAATTGAGTGGTAACCAAAGGCAGGTGGGGTGTGACTGGAGGAGATGGGGCATGGGGTGTGGCTTTTGGATATATTTTTGAATCTGGCAAGTGGAAATTTCTCCCTCTGCTGTCTGGTCATCATGTGAACTGCTTTTCTTCACCACAGTCTTCTGCCATGATATTCTGCTTCACTTCAAACTACAAAGAGTAAAGCCTTCTGTCTATGGATTGAGACATCTGAAACTGTGAGCCCCAAATAAACTTTCCCTCCTCCAAAGTTGTTCATTTCAGATCTTGTAGTCACAGCAGCAAAAAAGTTGACTAAAACAAAGTGGATCAAAGACATAGTATTAGACCAGAAATCCTGCAAATACTAGAAGAAACTGTAAGCCCCACCCCTGGTTCTCTAGCCCACCAGCAGAAACTGTAGACCCTTGTGCAAACCTACTGTTTATATAGTAGATGCTAATTGAACTCATAATTTCTGTATATTGTGACAAAGCCATAAATGTGTTTGGGAGCTATTAGGAGCTACTTGGTTTCAAACTATATATTGTATGTATTGAGATCTGTCAAAATTGGTCTCCCCCTTAAAGGAGAGGTATTGGAACCCTGTAAGGCATCTATAAGCCTATAGGATAAACACTGTAACAACTCAGATCTGCACTTCTAGAAAGGAAGACACACAAACAACATGAAAAAACAAGGGAAGAAAGTGCCTCAAACAAACCAAGATATTACATTATTAGAATCCATGGTCAGCACAGCAGAAAATATGTCAAAGAAGGAGTTCAGTATGTACATAATTAAAATGTTCTGTGAATTAAAGAATGATATAAGAGAGCAAACCAAATCTTAAATATCTATGGCCCAAACAATGGGGCAGACATGTATGTCAAACAAACCCTTCTAAATTTCAAGAATCAAATAGACCACAACACAATAGTACTAGGTAACTTTAACACACCTTTCTTACCACTGGATAGATCTTCCAAACAAAAACTAAACAAAGAATCTACAACACTCAATAGAACAATCAATAATCTAGACTTTAAAGACATATATAGAACATTTCATCCTTCAACAAGCAAATACACTTTTTTCTCAGCAGTACATGGACCCTTCTCCAAAATAGATCATATGCTATGCCACACAGCAAGCCTTAGAAAACACAAAAAAACAGAGATACTACCCTGCATTCTATCTGACCATAATGAAATGAATTAGAAATTAATGACAGTTTTAAAAAAAGAAGCTACTCCAACACCTGGAGACTCAATATGCTATTGAATGAATGGGTAACAGAAGACATCACGGAGGAGATAAAAAAATTCTTAGAGGTAAATAAAAACTCTAATGCAACATATCAAAATCTCTGGGACACTATGAAGGCAGTGCTAAGAGGAAAGTTCATTGCATTAAGCTCATATATTCAAAGATGTAAAAGTCAACAAATCAATGACTTGACACCACATCTTAAAGCCCTAGAAAAAGAGGAACAAACTAATACCAAAAGACATAGAATACATGAAATAATTAGAATCAGGGCTGAAATCAATGAAATTGAAACAAAGAAACCAATTCAAAAATTGACAAAACCAAAAGCTGGTTCTTCGAAAAAATAAAAAGAATCAACAAACCCTTAGCCACCCTAACACAAAAGAGAGAGAAAATTCAAATTAGTAAAATTTGTGATGAAAAAGGAAATGCATGACAGACTCTGCTGAAATATAGAGAATAATTAGAAACTATTTTAAAAATATATACTCCAATAAAATAGAAAACCTGAAGGCACCGACAAATTTCTACAGACATACGACCCCACCACCTCTTAATACGACCCAATTAAGAGGATATTCACAATTTAAACAGATCAATTACAAGCAAGGATATAGACGATGCCTTCAAGATCCCTCCAACCAAGAAAAGTCCTGGACCAGATGGATTCCCAGCCAAGTTCTACAAGACCTACAAAGAAGAACTAACTGCAAAACTCCTCAAATTATTTCATGAAATACAAAGAGAAAGAACCCTTCCAAACTCATTCTATGAGACTAGTATCACCCTGATACCAAAAACCAGACAGAGACATATCAAAAAGGAAAATTTCAGGGGCTGGAGTTGTGGCTCAGTGGTAGAGTGCTTGTCTAGCATGCATGAGGCACTGGGTTCGATTCTCAGCACCGCATATAAATAAATAAAGATCCATCAACAACTAAAAAAAATTTAAAAAAAAAAAGGAAAATTTCAGACCAATATCTCTGAAGAATATAGAATCAAAAATTTTCAATAAAATTTTGGCAAATCACATATCAAAGCATATTAAGAAATAGTGCACCATGATCAAGTGGGGTTCATTGCAGGGATGCAATGTTGGTTCAACATATGGAAATCAATAAACATAATCCATCACATCAATAGACTTAAAGATAAGAATCACATGATTTTTTCAATTGATGCAGAGAAAGCATTTGAAAAAGTACAGCACACTTTCATGTTTAAAACACTAGAAACTAGGGATAGTAGGTATATATCTCAACATTGTTAAAGCAATCTATGCTAAACTTAATCATACATCATCCTAAATGGATAAAAATTGGAAGCATTCCCTCTAAAAATGGGAACAAGACAGGGACACCCTCTTTCACTACTCTTATTCAACATAGTCCTTGAAACTCTAGCCAGAGCAATTAGACGAAAGAAATTAAAGGCATATGAATAGGAAAAGAAGAACTCAAACTATTATTATTTGCAGACAACATGATATTATAATTGGAGGATCAAAAAATTCCACCAGGAAACTTCTAGAATTAATAAATGAATTCAGCAAAGTTGCAAGATATAAAATCAACACTCACAAATCAAATGCATTTCTATACATCATCAATGAGTCCTCTGAATGAGAAATCAGGAAAATTACTCCATTCATAATAGCTTCAAAAAGAATAAAATACTTGGGAATCAATCTAACATGAGCAATGAAAGACCTCTATGATGAAAACTACAGAACACTAAATAAAGAAATTGAAGATCTTAGAAGATGGAAAGACCTCCCATGCTCTTGGATAGGCAAAATCAATATTATCAATATGGCCATACTACTCAAAGTGCTATACAGATTCAATGTAATCCCAATTAAAATCCCAAAGTCATTTCTTATAGAAATAGAAAAGGCAATCATGAAATTTATTTGGAGAAATAAGAGACCAGAATAGCCAAAGCAATCCTCAGTAAGAAGAGTGAAGCAGGAGGCATCACAATACCAGACCTTAAACTATACTACAAAGCTATAATAACAAAAACAGCATGGTACTGGCATCAAAATAGACATGTAAACCAATGGTACAAAATAGAAGACACAGAGACTAACCCACATAAATACTGTTATCTCATGCTAGGCAAAGGTGCCAAAAACATACATTGGAGAAAAGATAGCCTCTTCAACAAATGGTGCTGGGAAAACTGGAAATCCATATGCAGCAAAATGAAACTAAACCCCTATCTCTCACCATGCACAAAACTCAATTCAAAGTGGATCAAAGACCTAAGAATTAGACCAGAGACCTTACACCTAATAGAAGAAAAAGTAGGCCCAAATCTTCATCATGTTGGCTTAGACCTTACTTCCTTAGCAAGAGTCCTATAGTGCAAGAAATAAAAGCAAGAGTCAATAAATGGGATGGGTTCAAACTAAAAAGCTTCTTCTCATCAAAAGAAACAATCAATGAGGTGAACAGATAGTCTGCATTCTTGGAGCAAATTTTTGCCACACACACATGAGACAGAGCACAGATCTCTAGCATATATAAAGAACTCAAAAAATAACACCAAAAAAACAAATCACCCAATCAATAACTGGGCTAAGGAGCTAAACTGAAACTTCTCAGAAGAAGATATACAATCAATGAACAAATATATGAAGAAATGTTCAACATCTCTAGCAACTAGAGAAATGCAAATCAAAACTACTCTAAGATTTCATCTCACCCCAATCAGAATGGCAGTTATCCAAAATACAAACAACAATAAGTACTGGCAAGGAAGGGGCTAAAAAAGGCACACTCAAATATTGCTGGTGGGACTGAAAATTGGTGCAACCTATCTGGAAAGCAGTATGGAGATCCCTTAGAAAACTTGGAATGGAACCACCATTTGACCCAGCTATCCCACTCCTGGGTCTATACCCAGAAGACTTAAAAACAGCATACTACAGTGATGCAGCTACTTCAATGTTTATAGCAGTTCAATTCACAATAGCTAAACTGTGGAACCAACCCAGATGCCCTTCAACAGATGAATGGATAAAGAAACTGTGGTATATATACATGATGGAATATTAGTCAGCAATAAAAAAGAATAAAATTATGGCATTTGAAAGTAAATGGATGGAATTGGAGAACATCATGCTAAGTGAAGTAAGCCAATCCCCAAAAACCAAAGGCCGAATGTTCTCTCTGATTAGTGGATGCTGATACATAAGCGGGCTATGAGGGGTGAGCATGGGAGAAATGGAGGAACTTTGGATGGGGCAAGGGAGAGGTGGGGGAGTGGAGGGGGAATGAGAGTAGCAAAAATGGTGGAATGAGATAGACATCAGTACCCTAGGTACATGAAGACACGCATAGTGTGACCCTATCTTGTTTGCAACCAGAGAGATGGAAAATTGAGCTCTCTCTATATACTATGACTTCAAATGCATTTAAAAAAATAAATTAAAAATTGATTAAAAAAAGGATAGAGATGTGAAGACAAGAAGAAAACTGAAATGAATGTTAAATAAGTTTGAAAAAATTAAATAAGTTTGAAAAAATTAATGTTAAGTAGGTATCATATAAGGGGCTGAGGTTGAGGCTCAGTGGCAGAATGCTTGCCTCGCACGTGTGAGGCACTGGATTTGAACTTCAGCCCCACATAAAAATAAGTAAACAAAATAAAGACACCGTGTCCATGTATAACTAAAAAATATTTTAAAAAATAGGTGTTATATAATCATTGTGGTTATTCAGAATAAAGTTATTTGGAAGAAACTGAAAACAAAATATTTAAATATTTATTCAATTGTGTATTTCTCTTAACAATGTTGAAAAACCCCTCTTGGAGTTAACTGTAGGCTGAAATATTATACAACTTTTAATAAACCTATGCCTCAACATCAGAATCTGGTGGTATGTTTCAGAGGCAAAGTCCATCATAGTGGGAAAATCTAATAGGGCTTAAATGAGTCAACACACAAAAACAAAAAGCTAAATTCAAATGTTTAGTGTTTATGAAAATATTATAAATGACTTCAATCACATCAGTAGAGTTAGTCATTCTCAGTGTTTAGCCTTAAATTTTCCTTCAAATTATGATATGTCATATTCAAACTTATAAGATCAGGCACCTTACTGTCTTTCATTTCCATCATTACAAAAGACCTGAACTCAAACTGAACCAACAACATTTACAGTAGATAATTTATTAGTGCTTATTTAAAAGACCCTATGTAAAGATGTATGTATAATTTAAACATACAAATTAATCTTCACAATGAATTTAACAATACATATTATCAACCTGTTTTAAGGATGAAGAAACTGAGGTATAGAGAATTAAAGCAACTTCCTCAAAAGTCAAACACTTTGTTACTAGTGCAGCCTAACACTAGAGCTCACACACTCATAGCCAAGGGACACAACTGCTGAGAAGATCAGCATCTCTTTATTGCCAGTCAGGGAGCAGAAATGCCCGACATCCTATCTGGCATATTTACAAAAAATCTTTTATCATGGATCATCAGGGTAGCATGCGTAGAAATATGTTAACTCCAAGAAAGTGTGAGAAATTCTTTAATTAAAGTGTGTGCCTTTTAAAAAATATTCCTAAACATGAGGCCCCAAAAGGCACATTGCTTAAGTCTTTTTCGCATTCTCTTATATTAAAGTCAGCAAAAATATCTAGCATACAAAAGGCGGAGAGCATTTGTTATGGTTTGGATGTGAAGTGTCCCCCAAAAGCTCATGTGTGAGACAATGTTAGAAGGTTCAGAGAAGAAATGATTGGGTTATAAGAGTCTTAACCCAGTCAGTGAATTAATCTCCTGATAGGGATTAATTGAGTGGTAACTGAAGTGGTAGGGCGTGGCTGAAGGAGGTAGGAATTGGGGGTGTAGCTTTGGGGTGTATATTTGTATCTAGCAAGTGGAGATATCTGCTGCTTGTTGATCATCATGTGAGCTATTTCCCTTTGCCACACTCTTCTGTCATGATGTTCTGCCTCATCTCGAGTGCCAAGAAATGGAGCCTGCTGTCTGTGGATTGAGACCTCTGAAACTGAGAGCCTTCAAATAAACTTTTCCTCCTCTACACTTGTACTGGTCAGTTCATTTAGTAACAGCAGTGAAAAAGCCGACTAAAAAACAGCATTGCATCAATACCTTTACTTTCAATAGTTTAACTTTCATATAGTTTTTAGATTGGCTGTGACAGAATTGTAGATTGACACCAATCACATTTCATAGTAATAAAACCAATAATATGGCCAATTCAACATTTGCAGAATGGTTCTTCTTTACCACAACATGTATATTTTACTTTCTAAATAAGTATATAAACTTTAGAAACATTATTTTGCTATTAAATAGAGGTCTTAGTCATCATTTGTTGTGAAAATCATGTACCAGCCATAATGAGTAAATACTAATTGATAAAATTAGTAAAAAAAGAAATCTTTACCCCAGAGATTGATATATTATATCCTGTTTGCACATATATTTACCTCAGAAGGTCAGTAAAAGGTTTATATCAGGAAGTAAAATAATTTGAAACAGCTACATCTACATTAATTTTTTTCTTTTTTTTTAAATTGGATTACATTAGTAGGTAAAGGAAGAGAGGAAACTTTCGGGTAATATCTTATCTCAAGATAAGAACAAAAACAAAGAATGTAATACAATATTAGCAGAGATCATATAATATGTGTTGATATTATTTATAAAATTGAAATTATACAACTACCTCCCTCCCACACACATACTCATATATACACTTACATATTCCTCCTATGCAAATATATTAAAAATAGATGGAAAAATTAGAACTTAAACTTTTGAATAATGTAAGTTATAAAAGATTTTTTCCAAGATAGTCAATATTTAAATATTAAATGATTAAAATTAGTTCTGTCAAAAATGGGAGCATGAAACTGGAATGATAATAGAAAACTATGACATTAAAACCCTCAGAATATATCCAGGAAAATATGAACATAACTCTTTAGCCCAAGATCAACTGGCTATCAAATGATGTCTCAATAGAAAGAAAATATTAAGCCCTCTTCATTTGAGAAAACAGTAGTGCCTTCAGAAAGAAGAATTATATTTGTCTTTATTTATGTTAATGCAGATTATTTTATTTAATGGTTTAATAATATAAAGTCAGAAAGTTTATGGGTCTATGTTTTTGGAATATTTCATTTTCTCATGAAGAACTATAGTATTCTGTGTAGTTAATAAACTAGAATGATAGTGTTTATATTAAAATTAAAGAGATCATTATTTAATTTTCATGTATTCTATATTATTTTAGTGAGAATAAAAATCTTTCATCATTTTCTGGAATTCAAAGTAACTGCTTATTTAGGTATATAAATTTTTCATCTAGCCTCTTTACTGAATATCTTGTTACTTCTTGGATTTATCTTCTTTTTTCTAATGTTTTTAATAATGTGTATCTTTTTCTTCCAATAATGACTATCCTTTCCTTCTATATCTTTGAAAAAAATCATTCCATAGTTACTAGCTTCTCCAAAATATTTTCACCTTAAGAATATAAACTTAATGTTTGCTATTAATTGTAAATATTAGCTATATTAAATATAATATCATCGGGCTTTTAGGCTGAATTTTTGTCATGTTAAGAAACGATCTTTCATTTAACTTCATTCAGCCTTACCATGTGTTTTTATGAGAGAAAAATTAGTGAATTTTTCTATGGTCTCTTGAAACTTCTGGATTTTATTCCTTTGATGTACTACATGTAGTACTCAATTATTAGGCACCCTAAAATTATACTTTTAAGGAATTTGAAATAAATCTTACTGCATTATTCTTAATTTCTGATATGGATTCAACAATATTTTATTGGGAAATTTTGTAACCATTTCTATGTTATATCAGTCAAAAAATTTCTTTTTTTAACGTTGGTCTCTGGAACTTTTCTAATTGGTCTTCCAAGATCTCTGTAAATCTTCACAACAAAGTTTATTAATTTTATATGGTATGATACCAATGTGAAATTTTGTATTTAAAAAAAAAACTTTCTTGATGAGTCAAAGCAGTAGTTTAAGAGCTGGATTTTCTGGTTCTCTGGTGAACAAGTTTAATTCAAGGATAAAATTTAACATTTTTGAAATATCCTGTAGGATATTTTTGTATATTACAAGCAATATTTTGTAAGTATTATCAAACTTTTGTTAAGATTTTTGCAGCAGCATAAATTTTTATGGTTTAATTAAGTACAGATTTACTGTCCTTGAGTTTAAATGTGAAGGGTGATAAGATCTAAAAGGATGTGAGTTTACTTTTTAATTAAGAAGATAAATTGATTGCATCTGAACAAATTACTTTTTAATTCTCTACATAATATATTAAAGTAAGTATATGCATATAAGTTGCCCTCAGAAAATAATCTGGGATTATTCCAACATTGTAATTGGTACATATGGAAATTACTTAGGCCTCCATATACAAAATGTGAAAAATAGAAACAAGAAAGGCATAAATATAGTACCTTAAGGAAGTAATTAATAGAAGTAATTAATAGAAAACTAAACTATAAGATCTAAAAATCGACATATATTCTCCATCAGTGTCTTATCATTCTATAGAAAAAATTTTCCCCTTTGCTTTAAAATGTCTAAAATTGGACATATCTAATATATGTGTTTTCATTCTTCCATTACCCGCAAAGATAGATTTCTATATTTATAACAGGAAGTCAGATTTCCCTTTGTGATTATAGAAATGAAAATCCTTATAAAGATTAAACCCAATATTGTTAAGATTACCAAAATAATTAATTTCTCCCTTCTTAAGAGACAGCTAATGACAGGATAAATATGCTGATACCAATCCAGTCAGTAGCATAACCAATAAATTTAATTGCATAAATTCTTTAGTAAATGTCTATAATATATAGTAATGGCTAAACCATTAAGAAGTTGCTTAGATTGCTAAAAGAACTATTGGGTAATTTTTAGTTTTGCATCTTTCTAGAAAGAAAAAGGACAAACCATTCCCCTAGAAAATCTGCCTAAATTTCTGTGTGATGATTGGATGATTTCTGACACAGTGTGTAAATTGATTAGTATGATAGCTAAATCTAAATCAGCTTTTCTACTCCAAGGCAGAAATGACGTTCCTAAATACAATGTTAGGATTACATTAAGGCTCCTGAAGTGAAGGCTATATATTAAATTTGAAAGAACACTCTAACTTACTACTGTGATTACTGGTTTAAAAATTGGTTCTTTTAGTGTTTTAAAATGAAAAACAAGTTCTCCAGTGCATAGATTAAAAATAACACTGGCTTGTTTATTGTTGTAAGTCACCTGTTACATCTGTCAAACACTTGTTATAGGACTTATTTAAGTAGGGCTTATTTCACCAACCATAACAACTAGTTTGTTAAAAAGCTGCTTACATTCCAAATCCCTGATGAGAGCTGTAGTCTTGTGCTAAAAATTTTTAAGATTATGCTCCATAAGTCATACTCAGTTATTAGCCCTTTAAACAAAGTTCATGCCACACATCAGAAGTAACTAATGCTTTCCAAACTACACCAAGCAACCGGTCTCTTTCATATTTGGCTTTGTGTCCTTGGAGTGATTTTCAGCATCATTAGGCAAAAAGTACATCATTTCCCAAGTAACAGGAATGGAGCACATAGAGATTGACTTGGCATCAGTTACATAAACTTTCTGTTTTAGATTTGCAGAATTTACATAACACTGGAACAAAATAATACCCTGCAAACATATTTGTGGTGTCAGTTCAATTTCCCTACAGTGCCATTCTATAGTAAGCCCTGCCAAAGCTTATCTGGCTGTTAAATTTTATGACATAATTTTTCTTTCATACAAAAATATCTTCTCCATAATTTTTTTAAAATTTATTGATGATTTTTAGAATTTTTCTTCTACACAAGATGCCTCCATGAAACTTGAAAATATTTTTTTAATTTAAGCTTTGGGACTCAGGAAGTTTTTAAATATTCAACTCTTTCCAACTCCAAAATTAATTTCAATTAAAACTTTATAAAGTTATTACAGTTTATATATACATATATTTATGTATGCAGGTCTAAATGTTTTGTATATTCTTTCTTTTGCAAGTCCAAACTCAAAGACATATTTAAAGAGTTGTTAAATATAGTGTAAAGATCTGTCACATTTTGTATTTTTTACCTTATATCATACTATAATAAAAATATACATTGCAAGTTAACAAATATACTCAATAGTTCTGAAATAAATATAGGAATAAAACTAAAAATTTAAAAGCATTTAGTAACAGAAGTGGTATAGTTTTGTTAAATTTAATTTCATTCTCTGTATATATATAAAAAATACCTGCAAAGTTTCTGTAATATCTAGGTAAAATAGAAACAATTTTTTCTATCTCATAAATATATATATATTTATATAGCATATATATGATATACTCATATATGATATATATAATATATCATATATATCTCACAAACTATGCATGAAGCACTTACAATGATAAATTGAAAGTATTCATTGTTCATGTATCTCTAACCTGAAAAAAAGAGGTTCCTCTATTTTAAAAATAAAAGAATATATTATCTTTTATACATACAGATTTAGGTGAACATTAGAAATTTGCAATTCACAAAGTAAACTTTGACATACATTATAGACTACTATTGTAAGAGCTAATAGAATAAAAAGTGAAAAATGTCTGGTGCTATTATTTTTACAAAAAAAGTAATAAATTGTCATTCCGACATCCTTTGGAATGAATTATTTTCACAACCTAAGAAGAAATTTTCAAAATCATTATAATTATCTGACAAATTCAAATCATCCTATGACTAACTTAAACAAAGATTTTTAAATTTTTTTAACTGAATCTTCCAAAATGTTTGTTCTTAGAAATGATTCTAATTCCACAACCTAAATGCAGGACCACCACTGGCCAAAATGTACTGGATATATTGGAACAAACCATCTTATCTTTTGAAGGCAATATCATACAAGAGACATGGACTGATCAGAGAAGCAAGGCTGGTTTAGCTTCTACTCCCCTCGTCCCCTCTTGTGCAGGGTGCATTATGCATAAGTTGGTACATCAGTTCAGCACGTTTCTCACACTTATAATCATGTTCACTTACTCTCCATGCTCTAATGTTAGATTTTAATGTAATTGGTATTGAACTAATAAGCCACTAATAAGCCACTGAACAGGTATTATTTCATAACAACTTTGGGTGACACTGAGATGCTGGTAAAAAATTGGGTCACTTCCCTTGATATTTTAGGATATCTTATTTAAACTTATGTAATTTTATGAGAAAATTGGGCACATACAGTGAAAATGTTGAGATATAACAGAATGTTAACATTTCCTTCTTTCCCTTCTTTCTTGAGGTTACTGGACTATTTAACATATTATCAATCAAGACTAGACTTAAATGAAATTCTGAATTATATATATTTTATTATCAGAACATTGAAGGATGCTGAAGTCTCCACTGACCTATATAATAAAATCTCTCCCTGAATGTACCTTACGGAATTACTTTACTTTTTTTTTAAATTTCAGACTAATATTTTAAAGTCAAATGTACCAAATGAGATGTGCCAACACTTCAGGCAGTAGTGATTAAATAATAAAACATGAGGAAAATTGTGCCACTTATACATAAGAAAAAGAGAAAGCATGGCCAAATGCTTGGTGATATTTCCTACTTCTATAGATCAATTTCTCCCTTTCAAAATTACTTTAAAATTAAATTGTTGAAATATACTACGGAGAGTTCTGAGAGTTTTCTTTCCAGAACTGACTGTCACCAAGCTAATTTTAAAACCCAATCGGCCACAAAAAACCTCAGTCCAGCAGATGGACCACAATGTGGGACACTGAGAGTTCTTTGAGTCCATCTCCTCCCTGACTTAACTAGGCTTCTAGTGAACACAGGAGGTGGTTTGATCAATGTCATCCTTTGCAGTATCAGAGCAAAAGCAATAGGGCTGCCTGTAATAGCAACTCCACACAAGTGAGCATTACCTGACATAGTTTCATTCATGGGGTTGAGGTTGGGGGCTGAGGTTGTCTGAGAGTACCAGACTTGTTCAAGATAATGTGAATTCTGACTTACACATGTAACAGATTACTAATACAAATCAAATCAGTACTTTTCATATGTTTTCTTTTGAATCACATCAAAGACTAAAACTATGACCACAACCACTCCCACATGTTTTCATGGACCGGCTTCTTCAGAACTATGATATTTGACCCTTAGCACTTGGAAAAGCCAATCTTTGCATTTAATCTTAGAGCATGAAAACAACAGTGCACAATTCTGCTGAATTCTGTTGGTAGGTATCGTGAGAAGTAAAGACAAAGCCAGAATACCAGACATGACCTTTTTCTGGCTTTTTTGTTTTGTTTCACTTTGTTCCTTTTCCCTGTTTCTGTCTGGCTTGTCCTTGTGGGTAGCCTGTCTTTCTGTAGTTGAAAGCTAAGACATGGTGGGATCCAGTTGTCACGTCTTATTCAAGTTGATATTTGTGGCAGCAAGAACAGTCTATGATCCTTCAGCTGCCCAAAAGTCACTCTTAGCGAATTCCCAGAGGTTAGTGACTCAAAATAAACAACGCTCCTTTTCTTTTTCTTCTCTTCTCATGCCAGGGAATCTCACGATAATCTCACAAATTACTTTACTCTAGAGTTTGAATCAGTTTATGAATTACCTGAAGGGTTATTAAAGAATTTTGCCCTATGCTTTGAAAACCAACAGTCCAAATTATATTACTCTTGTTTCTCAAGTTCGGTAAAACCAGCTATCACAGCAAATCAAGTCTCAGTCTCGTATTCCATTAAATTGTATTGCACATAGAGTACAAAGTTAGGCTCTACATATGTAATTAAATGTGTTGACACTGCAAAAGAATGCAAAAAAATTAAAGTATTCCAATTTCCTCTTAATATTGTATAAAATTTTTTCTAAAATGTACTTTTTCCTCTATTATACTTAAAAGTACTCTTTGATTTTTAAATATTTAGCTACCCAGATTATAAAGAGCAGGGAATACTTAAGATAGTTTATTTAACTTCAAATACTTGAAAATAAGTTTATGAATAATTTCATGACAAAAACTGCTGCCGGCATAGTATATCTATTTTCTCTCAAAGGAGCCTGTGCACACTAAATCCATTATTTTCATTTGTTTGCACAATAGTCAGGTGGATGTTTGGATCATCAAATAGTTCTGTTATAGTATTGCAGACACTCTCAGTATGGATTATGTGAATTTCCAGTGCTTTATTTATATATTAGGGAACTGCTTTGTCTACAATGTGGGAAACTTTAGGTTTTAAATTCCAAGCTCAATTCATTCCAATTCATTTATTCACTTAACCAATATTTATTGCGTATGTATTAAAGGCGTTATTTAGGTACTAAGTATGAATAAAGATACATAGAAATCTCATTTCTTATGGAGCTTACAAAGAGAAGGTGGACCAAAAACAAACTAATAACTCAATATAAATCTCAGGATGATGTTGCAGAGAGTGTCTGATATTAAGGGCAGCTTAAATCAGATAATTAGATAATACATACAATAATATATACATAGGATAGCTAATGGGTACAGGGGTGCAGTTGGATAGTTGGAATAACTGCTAATGTTCCAAGCATAGTAGAAGAATCTTGGTCGACAGCAATTAATTGTATATTTTAAAATAGTTAATGGAGAAGATTTTGAACGTTCCCATCACAAATGGTAATTTCTGAAGTGACAAATACACTAATTACCCTGATCTGATTATATGGTAAATATATGTATTAAAATATCACAGAGTGGCCCATAAATACTGCAATTATTGTGTCAATTAAAAGTTAAAAATATAGTTAGAAAAAAGTGTAAATTTGGAGATACAGAACAACCACCTGTGTAAGAACTTTTATATTAGTGAGGAGTTCCAACTTGAGTCTAACTGAAGTGGGAAAGTAACAGAGGGGTTTTGGTGGGGAAATTACATGGTTTTATCTATACTATAAATGGTAATTTTATATTCCACTTTGCAAATCTTGAATTTCCTAAACAATATTTCACACATATAATCACCTATTTAAAAGTCTTAACTGTCTCTTTAATCTCAACAGAATAACAGTTTTCCATAACAATATTCTTAACTTTCAAAAATGCAAAAGCAACAAACTCAAATCTCCCCAAGCACATTTCCTCCCCATGTACTCTTTGCTACATCAAAACACCTCTGGTCAGGGTTCCAACAAACAAACATACTCTTCCCTTCCTGCTTTCAAAACCCTGTGCATTATCCCTCCTATAAACTACTCCATTCCTTATTTCTCCTGAAACTCTTCCCCTTCTATTCCTACCATCCGAACATCTGTGTTAACTGCCTCAGATAATACCTAAGTAAGTTGTTTTCTCTTTATCACTTGAAAATTTGTGAAGTATGTCTTTTTCATTCTGGTACAGAACAAAATAAACCCACTGTAATTTTGATGAGATTGATCACTGTGATTTTAACTTCTTTCTTTCTCCCATCACCAGCATGTAATCATTACTACCATGAATAATCTTAAATATTTGATAAAAATAATAATGTGATTATTCTTATGCTCCATGTGTGCTTCTCTATCTAAATTGTTTTTTTTTTTCTTAAAAAAAAAAACTTCAAAGCAACAAGCATTTTTTCAGACATGGCTGGTTAATCTGGGGTGTAGTTCATGATCATGAAATAGAAAAAAATTTAAATCTGTTATGGGATTTAGTCAATGGCCTTGAACTCACTGGCAAAATACTTTGTTTTCTGCAATCATTCAGGAATATTCAGTGTTTTTCTATAAGGAAGAAGAACATCCATGAAAGGGTCTATTATTATTTTGTTGAGATAATCTTACCTCAAGCCCAAGAATTTTGTGAATGAGTGGGATGAGTCCATTTTCCTTTAGGATATCTCTTTGGAAAACAAAGCAACTCTTTGCTGCAGTTTAAAAGTAAATAAATCTGGTCAGCCATAGCTTTTTCTAGTACTTTTCATCAAGCTTAAGTCAATGAAATAGACTGAATTAATTTGTTCTAGTTTAAAACTACACTAGAAAAATGTCATCAGCCTTGATGGCTCTATCCCTCATGGAGTACAAAGAAAAATCAAATTCTATTTTGAGATATAGAATAAAGATCTGAATCTCTAGAATGGACACAGATACCAGAAAAATGTAAATAATCTCTCACTAACTATCGAACTGTCAGCAGTTAAACTGGTCAGTTTTCCATTTTCAATTTTGGAACAATAGAGTGCTTCTTAGTGTACAAAAGGCTGTCCACTACTGGGGCAATTACCTGGCAAAACTGGGCTGATATTTGAACATCAAAATAAATATACATGATATTCATGTAAATAAAAATTTAAATCAAACGGTGTAAAGCATGAACCATTGGGGGGAAGAGAGGGAATGCTTTGGAACTAATTATGTGCTCACATAGAAGGTCAATACCATTATACTTAGTACAAGTGTTTCTATTAATGAATCTCAAAAATCACTTGAAACATAAATGAGAAAGGATCCTGAGCCATAGTACACTATAAGTACATATGCACATATATGAAAAAAGTCATTCAATAAACTGCTCTGTTGTTTTTAATATATATATATGCACATATGTATATATATACACACATATATATGTATACATATATACACACCATTTATTAAAACAGGGAAGAAAGAATTGGTTTATGTTGCTAACTGTAATTGAGAGCTGTTTTATATTTCACTAAACTGTTTCTGCATGAAGGTAAGTAAAGGAAGAATCCTTTTTCATCATTAAGTTATCACTAATATTTTCTTAAAGCACACAATCAAAAACAGGGTGATAAAAAAAGTCAGATTCAATTCAACTGAAAAAATCAGTTTGTAAGTTATTTCCTTAGCATTCATCTTCCTTAGGTCTTCTAAAGAAACAGGCCAGGGGCTGGGATTGTGGCTCAGTGGTAGAGCGCTTGCCTCGCATGCATGGGGCCCTGGGTTCGATCCTCAGCACCACATAAAAATAAATAAAACAAAGATATTGTGTTCATCTACAACTAAAAAAATATTAAAAAAAAAAAATAAAAGGAGCCTATCTTGTCTGCTCTTTGTTTAAAAAAAAAAAAAAGAAAGAAACAGGCCAAATGGGAGGAACATTTTTGTCATTGGAACTCAACCTTCCCCATCCAGATATGAAATTATGACAATGAACAGCCACAATAATTCTATAAATACTTTATTTTAAAATATGTATGTTTATTATATCTTTTGACTATAAAGTATGGCATTTTAGGAGATAAGATTTTAACCTAGAAGCTGTTTTGGTTGTTCTTGTTTCCTTGATTAAAACAGATTGCAATATATGTCTAGCTAGATTTATGCCACCCCATCCTTAAAGGTACTACTAATTCATAGTCTAATTCATAGAAAGAGTATGGAAGACTGCAGTATGTTTTAACCTAAAAAAAAAAAAAATGCATGTGTAATTACCACAGCCAGTGGACCAAGAGACAAATCACAAAGTAAAATCCTCGCTGCAGAGAACTAGTTCTCACACTTGAAATTCCTCAAGTAAAGTAAAAATACTCTACATATATACAACTACTTTAAAAAAAATTATGAAGACTAAAACTCTGCAGGGAGGTATGAAAATTAGTTGCTTGGTTTAGACAGATTTAATATCACACACTATAAGCCTTCAACCAATTATTTTTCATGTTTTAATGTTTTAATATTTCACATCATAAACCTTTAACCCATTATTTGTATGTGTTTGGATTAAGATATTTCTTTACAACTTCCATATCCTAGATGCAACCAAAAATATAAGTATGACCTTAAAGAGCAGAACAAAAATCCTTATCCAAATGCTATTCATACACTTTTCTAATTAATTATATATTGTGAATGTCTGGGTAATGTCAAATGTTTTCATATTTTTTATTGTCTAGGAGAAGAAAACCTCACAATATGATTTGGCTTTTTTTTTTTTTTGCCTAGATGGCTAAGTTATTTAAAAAGACATTAGAAATCTGGGAGTGACATTAGCAAGAGGGCAGAGTAGAAAAATCCCACCCTTCACCCCACCACAAAAAAACAATTAGAAAGCTTTCCATAAACCAAAATAGCTGTAGGATACATAAGGAGTCCAGTTAAGAAACTGTAGTGGCACAGCAGAATAAAAAGCCAGAGAACAACCACACAGAAAGGGTAGGAAGAACATTCTCATTTTCTCCGTGTTATCCTATCCCTCAGGCCAGTACAGCTCAGTACAAAGATGCTTGCGAGCTTCCCTGGTAGAAAAAAAGAGAATGGAATAACCAGCTTATCCAGACTCTCAGAGCACTGCCCAGTGAACATTTTCTGCTTGACCACAGCCAGACTGCTGACAAGATCCACATAACTAGTCTTCAGGACACAGTTAGCAACAAAGAAAGGGGAGGGCTCCTAATATCAGCCACATGGCAGGTGCCACCATGGTCACCAGTGGCCTGCTCTGCAGAAGATCCCAGCAATAAAGGAAACCAATAGCCATTGTAGCCTCCACTGATCCTTTCCATAGCTTTCACCTCTAAGGGCTCCATAGTTTTCACATCATGGAACCCATGTGCCTGTCATTGACCTTCACTTTTAGCCTATGTGTGTCCTTGCATCTAAAGTGGATCTCTTGTAGAGAGCACAGTATTTGATCTTGTTTTTCATCCATTCAGTCACTATGTAGTGTAAAGGTGTAGAATTTTTCTATGCAGTTGAAGTTAAGTTATTATCTTAAAACAGACTGTTATATTTTGGCTAATTCCCATGTTTAACCACAAATCAAAATCTGCAGTTTATACACAAAGGACAAAGAGAAAGGAATCAAAGTACATGGCTACAGAAAATCATTTCATGGCAAAAGAAGACAAAAGAAAAAGGAACAGAAGACCTACAAAACAGTCATAAATAAGTAAATTAAGAAAACATAACAATAAGTTCTTTCAACCAATAATTACATTAAATATAAGAGATTAAATACTCTAATAAAAAAGATGTAGAGTGGCTGAGTAGATAAAAATACAAGACCCAACTATGTGATGCCTACAAGGGACTCACTTCAACTTGAAGGACACACACAGATGGAAAATGGAAAGATAGAAAAAAAAATGTCTTGCAAATGGAAACTCAAAGAAAATGGGTGCTGAGGGTAGATATATAAGATAAAATGGCCTTAAAGACTGTCACAAGAGACAGAGGTCATTGTATAATGAGGGGTCAAGTCTTCAAGAGTATATAACAATTCTAAATGAATAAGCACTCAACATTAGAACACTTGAGTATAAAGTAAAAGTTAACATATTTGAAGGTAGAAATGAGAGAAATACAAAAACAAGATATTTTGATACTCCACTTTCAATGATGGAAAGTTAGACAAAATCAACCACAACACACCAATATATTTCATATTTTCTCCTCTTTTAAAACTTTCATCCTTTCCTTATACCTCTTGTCTTACTCCCATAAGATGATCTTGTCTCCACGTCTTAAAGAAGTCCCCAGGTTACAGTCTAAATCCCCTGACAGACTTTTAAATCTTCTATAGCCTGAAAACTGTACTTCTTCAGGTTTGTGTCATTTCCTCGTCTTCTCTTATAGGTTAGACATGAATGAAGTGTCCCCCAAAAACTTATGCATGAAATAAAGCAAGAATGTTCAGAGGTGAAATCATTGTATTATGAGACCCTTAACTTGATTAGTTCATTAATCCACTCACATGGATCAATTGGGCAGAACTGTGGGCAGGTAGTTTGTGGTCGGAGGAAATAGGTCACTGAGGGGAGAGGTGACTTGGGGTTTATATTTTGTCTCTGATGATTGAAGCTCTCTTTCTGTGTACTGGCTGAACTGCCTTCCTCTGTCAAGCCCTTCCACCCTGTTGTTCTGCCTCAACATGGGTCCTGACTTATGGAGTCCACCAGCCATGGACTGATCCTCTGAAACCATGAGCCAAAATAAACTTTTCCTCCTCTACATTGTTTTTCTCAGGCCTTTTGGTTACAGCAATGTAAAGCTGACTAAAAATCCTACTAATTAAGGGGGAAACTAGGAAAAGTCAATTTTAATTCCTTGACTAGGCCCTTTTTCTCATCTCCTCTCATCACGCTCTTTAACATAAGACCTTCTTAAGGGGAAACATTTCACTATTTTGGCAAAAAATAACAATTCACTTAGCTGCCTATGCTATGGCCTCGACCTGAAATATGTATTTTTTTCCTCTTTTTGCTCTTATATTATCATCTCAACTCAGTCTTCAATCTCGATCTTAATGTCACATAGACGTTAGATTAGGATCCCTGCTATCTGTTCTTAAAATACATACATTCCTTTAATACCATATTTTACTTATAATGTTTTATTTTCTGGATTCATTTGTACCTATCTTCAGTGAATAATTCAGAGTTCTCTTAGATCAGAATCTCTAGTTCCCCAATTTTCAGTTACCTACTCCAATGTCTAACATAATACACACACAATAGATAATATATGCCTTGAATAAATATATAGATTACATGAATAAATTTGCAAGAGTTAATTTCAATTCTCCATGGTAAATAAAAGATTTTAAAATCATATTTTCCTAAATTTCTCACAGATAAATGAAATTATACAAATTCTGGTAGAGTCAAAATATAACTATATTCAACATGCATTTTCTACATCCTTTCAGAAAATAAAATGTAGATAATAACTCCTGAAAAAAAATTTTAAAATATTATCTTCTCAGATTGTTTTCCCTTCATATATTCATTTCACAAATATTTATTGGCTGCCTAGTATTATCTAGACACTGTGCCATATTTTGAAAAATGACACAATTGGGATGTTTTGTACATGTTGTATCTAATGATGTAATTTTAAAGTTAGAATCCACAGGATTTTTAAAACCACGTCAACATATAACTAAGATGGAATATAAGTAAGACCCTACAAATGAAAAAAAAAAATTAATCACTAGAAACTATTGGCTTATATACTCAAAATAGAAAATTACATGTTACAGAGACTCAAGGGAATAACTAGCTTGATTTAAAACTGCTAGAATTCTCAGCATTTGGCAGATGACCAGTGGAATTTCACACACAAAAAAAGCCAGGCATTGAAAAAAATCACTAAGCTGCACTTGCCATTTTCCATACATAAGCTAGAATCCATATACTGTATACGAATCCAGAAAAAGTAAAGAAGGTAAAGTGATCCCGAAACAATGCTGACATAATTTTTTTTCGCTGTAATCAAGGTTTTAATTAAAGACTGGAAGTAATGGAAAATGTAGGTCTCTATAATTGAGGAAAGAACTGGAAGGGACAATGACACTCAAATTCTTCCACCTCATTTTTATAATGAGGCTCTAATACAATTTTTATAATGAAGGCTCTTATACTAGGTATTATTACTTATATACAGATATAGAATCCCATATAGTTTTATACATAATGATATAAAAATAAAAGGATAATCTCATAAAATTATTAAAAATATTAACAGTTGTCATTTTATTAAAAGAAAAAAATCCCCATTATTTTTCATTTAAGTAAAAGTATAATATTTCCCTTCAACAGTTACTCATTTGGAAGATAAATGAAAAACAGTCATTACATGAATCTTATGAAAGGATGGAACTTGAAAGTATTCAGACAAATTGTTCTAAATGTGAATTTTTATTGTTTCCTTTATGCCATGACTTACAGAAGCTTGAAAATAAAATGTGTTTCCCTCTTCACCCTGCTCCTTGTCATTGGCAAAAACTGCTTATTTTCATGTGTTTCAAACCAAATAGTAAACATAGCTGGCTTTGTTGAATTCTGATTTCAAATAAGCAGGACTTTTACCAGGCTAATTTTTTGTATATAATCATTTTATTAAAAGTTGAAAAACAAGATTTTGGTAAAACCACAATGCTAGTGGATATTATGGCAACATTTAACCCATTTAGCAAGACATTATGGTAAAAATAGTTAAGGAAATTGAAAAGTGAATGTTAAAGTTAAATATGAACTTGCAAAGAATATATTTCAAAGGTGTATGTAAATGAATATTTCCATAGTTTTTAAAATAAGTAATATGCTAAGCAATTTATTTTATAGTATATTTCATACCTGCATATTATTCTATCATGTTAAACCATAATTCATTTATTCATCTACCAATGGCATTTTAGTAATTTTCGGGATTCAGTGTATGATCATGAATCACACTTTTTTATATACATTTCCAAGGATTTCCATAGACTACATTCATTGTGCAGTAAATTGTCATAAGATACCATCAATATGGTTTTGAATTGATCTCTGGAATAGATTCCACATTTTGACTCTTCAGGGCCTTTGTTTATAAGAGTCCTCACAAACAGGACCCCCAGGACATCTAGAGGTGGAACTGGATAAGCTCCTCACTAAAGTGGACCAGATGTTATTTATAACCCTTAACCTATTTTGACCTTTTCTCAATGTCTTCATGTTTTAGTATTTGACTCCTTTTTCTAGCTTCTTTAATAAACAAGATAATTAGTTAAAATTAATATTAAAAATGTCTAAAGTATTAAGCAAAATAATGCAAACTCAGAAGGTTAAGGATAATATGTTTTCTCTTATATGCTGAAGCTAGAGGGGAAAAGGAGAAAAAAAATGGGGGTGGATCTCATGAAATCAAAGGGAAATAAGTAAAGGAAAGAGTCAAAAGGGTGGGAAGGAGGAAGGAAAGAAGAAGTCCTGAGAGGTGATATTAGCCAGGAGGTGATATTAATATTATGTTGTTACATGGTGTATTGTGTGCATATAAGAATATTTAACAAAAAACCCCATCAGTGTGTACAACCATAATGTACCAATAAATATGTGTGAGAAAAAAATGTCTAAAGGCCTCAATATTTTCTCTAATAGCATCAAAATGGACGAAAAATATCCTGATCTCAGGAAGGCTTTAAGTCTGATGTAAATCAATTTATATTTGAATAATTCATATTACTCATGTAGTAACTTAAAATTTTTATTTAGCAATTTGTGAATTTCAGGTCATAAGTTGTAATGATTTCCAACTGAATGAATGTAAGAGTATTTGATGAAACCCTGGTGTTGCAAACTTTATCTGAAATATTCCTTCCTAAGGATAAATACAAAAAAATAAGAATGAAAAATAATGATTTGTCCTAACAAATCAGTATTAAGTGAAGGATAAAAAATGACTTTCATTTATAGAAAAAATTACCACATATATTTGTCTTACTTCCCTCCTGAAAATATATTGAGGAACATTAAACATGTATAAAGAGGTGAGAAAAAAAAAAGAATACATTCAATGAAACTATGGAAGTACACATATTTCTATTTTTTATAGACAATACACTCATCTCCAAACATTTGCAAATATCTACTATTAATTGGTTCACAGTAATGTCTTTCATAAGGAAGTTGATTTTAGTAAGACATTCTGGATATGAATCAATCCACAGCAATCTGGCAATAAAGATTCTTTTATAGGAGGTAGACAATGTATATCCCATGACATAGTACAACAGTGCAATTGTTAAAGCACTCATTAAAGTTCAGCAGGATGGAATAATAATGGAAGGATGCATATTGGCTTATGCAATATTTCTGCATTTAGGAAGTCTGAGTAGAGCAGGGAATATAGCTCAGTGGTAGGGTATTTTCCTAATTAGCATGTGTGAGAGCATGGGCTCAAGCCCCAATACTGCAAAAAGAAAAGAAAAGTATGAGGGAATAGCTATTAAATTGGGTGCCTGTAACTGAGTGTTATCAATTCAGTGGAAAGAAACAATGACAGACTCAGAATGATTAATTACCAAAAGGGACAATATTTAAAAACCAAAGGCCCTCCTCGGCAGCAATTAGGAAATCCCTGATCTGCAAATGCAGAACAGATGGAATAAAGGATTGGGCTCAAAAGTAAATCATAAGAGTAGAAAATTCATAAAATGTTAAACATTGCAAATTTTACAACAGGGTCTGATAAGGGTTCAATGAACAAATTCAAACAAGGTTCAATGGGGCAAATTCATGTAAGATGTTTAATAAAGGCAAAGAATGGAAACAAGTGTCAGAGTCTGAGAAATTTCCAGACATAGCTAGTTAGGGTCCTTCTTATTCACACCAAGGCATACTTTGTCTCTGAACTGAACTTCAAGATTTATGCAATTAAATTTGGTTTGTGGAGAACATCTTAAAAGTTCCCAGCAGGGTTCTCTTCTCCTTTACAGTCTTATTCAAAGCAGGCATTATGTTAGATGTGAGCCATCAACAAACAAATCAAACTTGGGCTTGTTAGTCAGCTTTGAGTCTCTGCAACCAATATACCCAACAAGAACCATTTAGAGGAGGAAAAGTTAATTTTGGCTCATGGTTTCAGATATTCAGTCCATGGTTGGACAATTCCATTGTTCTAGGCCCAATAGAGACAGAACATCATGGCCAAACAGTGTGGCAGAGAAAAGCAGCCCATGATATAGCAGCCTGGCTGCAGAGCATCAGTGCAAGGAGCCAAGAATAATATAATCCCCAAGGATACATCCCTAGTAACCTACTTGATACCATTGGGTGTTTAGTTGGGGTCCAGGTTCTTGGCATCCCAAAGAAAGAACTGACCAGGAGACACAGAAGTAACAGGCAGAGTGGAGATTTATTGAAAGTGACAGTAAAAGTTCAGTCTGTAAAGTAGAGTAGAGTGGGCCTAGCAAGAGAGAGTGGCTCAAGAACTCCATGTCTGGGCAAATCTTATCTTATATGCTGAATTGTGCCTTTTC
>PVHX01001323.1:116372-215104 GCA_004024805.1 Geosciurus inauris
TTGGTACTGGGGATTGAACTCAGGGGTACTCGACCACTGAGCCACATCCCCAGCCCTATTTTGTGTTTTATTTAGAGACAGGGTCTCACTGAGTTGCTTAGCGCCTTGCCATTGCTGAGGCTGGCTTTGAACTCGCGATTCTCCTGTCTCAGCCTCCCAAAGTGCTGGGATTACAGGCTTGAGCCACCGCGCCCGGCTATTTATTACTTTATTTTCACCTAATTAGAAGATAGAACTTGTGGTGGGAGTTGTCATGACAATAAATCATCAGTATTGGGAGTTGTTATGGGATAAGCTCACAGTGACAAGAGCTGGCATGATAAAAGGATTTAAAGTAAATAGGGACATGATGACTCATCTCCCCATCTTGTACTCCAGTGGGCATTTTTATTGTACCCTGACTCTACCACCTACACATCTATAAAGTCCTACCTAATTTCCTCTACCCACACCTTACCTGCCTATAATTATCACCCATTAATCCATTGAAATCATTAGTCCATCAAATGGATTAATTAAGTTACAGTTCTCATAATCTAAGCATTTCACTTCTGGACATTCCTGGATTGTCTAACACATGAGCTTTCAGGGGACACCTCACATCCAAAACATAACACTGGATCCTAACAGTAGAGTTCTAAAATTTAAGCAGCATGTTATAAACCATTTAATTTATCTACTAATTGCATCTGGCCAAGAGTCAGTGCTATAATTCCAAGTGTTGCAGAGATAGCACGAAAATGTCACAGTCCACTTATAAGATAATTATACTCTACAAAAGTACTTAGTTGCAGTAAGTCTCATATGCTAAAGTCAGATTCCTAATAGGAAATGAATGGGACTGTCAGACTTGAGATTTTAAAATTTTGGTAGATGTAGTTAAAATCCTTGAACTCCAGATGCTCTTAAGTGCACTGATCTAGCAATAGGAGCCCAATTCTAATTAGAAAATAGGAGTCACTTCTTGCCTAAAGATAATTCAGAGGCACTACCAGATCAATTAGACACCTTATGAGACAAAATTCCTCTGATCGGAGCCTATTCTAATCTCTCTTCTTGACAATCAGCCCTACAATAAAGGTCAAATACCATCACAGCACAGCTAGGGAATATTACTGGATGCAGTGGCATAGTCTACAAGGAACAAGATCCTGAGGGTGATGGATAAAGGAGGAATGATACAGAATATAAAGTTGGGAAAATGGGAGTTTGTAATTATGAGGCAAATTCTGTATTCTATGATACAGGATTTAATTCTCAGACAGATTTAGGAAATGGAGCTATGACAATATTAGGATGGTTCTTGAAACCTTGACAAAAAGTCCTGCCCCACAGTAAATTAAATAATGTCAAAACTGATATGGAAGATAGGGTTAAAAGGAATTAAAAGGCTCAAGTAGGCACACTGATATACTACACAAGGCTGTAAAACTCACCAGCAATCTATGTTTCCTGAACAGGAAACCATAGCACATGGACTGCTCTAGTGAAAAGGCTACTAACATTGCTCAGAAGCTCTGTGATAACTGTCTTCTCTAGCCCAAACAAACAAAAGGAAATGCTATCGCAGAAATGGGTTCTAAATGACAATGGAGATGATAGGATACTGGAATAATAGAGGGTCAACATTTCACCATAAGTAGCAAGATGGATGCAAATATTACAAGAGTAGAAAGACTTGAGTAGCTGGCAATTCTGGGAAAGCTATAACATCAGTTAGTAGAACACAGTGTTCCCACTGGCAAGAGAGATAAGAACCAACATGTATTGTTCAATTTAAAAGAATCAAAAGAAGAAAAGAGTGGATGACCAGGAGGATATGGACAGGCACCCCAATAAAAGTCATGCCCTTCCTGCTTCCCAAGCTAGTTCTGAGACTTGAAATCCCATATTAGAAAGAACAGTTTGATTCCTATAAGGAAGGACCCTAAAATATCATGGCAAATATACACAATAGTAAAATCCTAGTCTAATCCCAAAAGGGATTTTTTCCCTTGGTATCAATGAACTGGAGAAAGGAGAATATTTAAGTTTTTGAAAAATTGTGGCACAGAATTTGAGTTGGCACTGATAGCTAGGTTCCTAAAGTTATAATAGGAGCATGTTGTGGCTAGAAAATAAGTGGAGTCTGTGCTCAAAGGCCTTTGTAGGCCTGCTAGGGTCCATCATCCCTAGTGGTAGACTCCCACTCACTGCAGAGGTCTATTGGAGAAATAGATCCACATTATAAACTGAAAGTAAAACTAAACCAGAGCCTTTTAATCATCAAACAAGTTCTTCCTTCTTAAATATTATACTAAAAAAAATTCTCACTATTTATATTAAGAAATCCAACTATAAGAAAAAGATGAATATGTAAGTAAGTAGTCCCAACTAGCCTCAAAGACAAAAATAATGACTCAGGAAAGACAAGAAATATTTTAAATATTCATATCATTATTTTCAAAGACTTAACAGGAAGCATTTAATTCATAGGATGCTGTGAAAGCAGAGCATCAGAGAATGTATTAAACAGAATGTGATAGATAACTGAGTTTCAATGTTTATCTTCCACTTCATAAGCAACAAAAATCTGATATTTTAAGCTAGGCTCAAGCCTGTAATCCCAGCACTTAGGGAGGCTGAGACAGGAGAATCGCGAGTTCAAAGCCAGCCTCAGCAATGGCGAGGTGCTAAGCAACTCTGTGAGACCCTGTCTCTACATAAAACACAAAATAGGGCTGGGGAGGTGGCTCAGCGGTTGAGTGCCCCTGAGTTCAATCTCCAGTACCAAAAAAAAAAAAAAAAATCTGATATTTTAGTTGCACACATTTTTCTCAACTACATACACTTACCACCCTTCCCTTAAACTAATGGGAAATTATGATACTAATTTCTGGAAATCATATGTTACTGGGAATGTTAAATAGAATTTCTGAAGTTTCTTAAATGAAAGGTAATGTAAGTTTCCTCTTCCTCTCCTGGTTAATTCTAGTTTGAATGCAATAGTCATGTCTAAAATTTAAGTACTCATCTTCAACCATGGGGCTGGACCATGAGACCTGTGTCAAAAATGACAACCATAAAACAGATAGCTAATGACCACAGAGCTGCAAGAATCCCTGGACTTAAAATGTGTAAAAAAAATAACGTCCTGATTATGGTAAATTTGGTTCGTGGTAATATTAAACATAAGCCCAAATCCAAATTTATAAAAGAATCAACAGCCCTTTTGGAAATTAAAAATATGACTTGAAAAACTAAAACTAAAATTGGATCAGAGAGAGGGTTAAAAAAATAAATTTGAGGAAAAACATCCAGATTTGCTACATTAAAAATTTAAGAAGAATTCACTTTGAAAAATAGGGGAAAAAATCAGGACTGAAAAAAGAACTTTAAAACGGAACATATTTTAAATTGAAAGGTTGATATGGATAAGAAGATCCAAAGCTACACATATCATCATGAAATTTTAGAACAGGGTCAATAAAGAGAAAAGACGAGAAGCCTATGGAAAGATAGAACCACTCACCTACAGACCTAAGATGTCAACTGCCATTAAACTTATCATCATCAACAGTGGGCAATTCCCTTCGAAGTTCCAAGGGTAAGTGAATTTTAATTGAGCACCTATTCCATGCCCTGGCAGAATTCTAATCAAATGTGAAAGCAAAACATAGCATTTCCAACACACAATAATCATAAAATTTAATTCCCATTATAAATAATTTAAAATATACTCCAGCAAAAATCAAGAGAAAACCAAAGATGAAAAGAACACAATATTAAAGAAAGAAGAGCAAATGGTAGAAAGCTCAAAGATAGCATCCATACAACACATCAGCAGGAATTTTATTTTCCCAATTTGTTAATAGGAATTCCTAGGAAGTAAAGTTTTAAAAACAATGTGGAAGAAAACAACAAAAGACAATATTGCTTATATTGAGAAGTAGTATAATGACAAAATATAAGAAAGTCACCATGTGAAACTCCAAGAAAATTAAAAGCCATATAAGAAAATCATAGTACTAATGTAATTAAAATATAATTTTACAATGATAATTTGAATGAATATAAGGAAAGAAAACTATTTTGAACTTGATCCATGTAGCCTATTAGTGAAGACTTTAGACTTAAAAAGGAAGAAAAGTAAACATGTCCCATTACTTGGCTCTGAAGAAAGCAATATTTTAAAAATCATTTAGATGACTTTTTTTCCACTTTTAAGATCAATTTATGCATGAAGCATGGATATAGGGTAGCTACAAACAGTATAAATTTTATCAACTTGCTATTGTGAAAATAAAGGAATAACTAAGAGAATCAAGGAGATAGTTTTGGAAGAAAAGAGAATTTCAGAAGGGTACAATTAAAATGAAGAAATAGGCTCTAAATCAACTGGAACAAAATATATTTTCAAAGATTTTGCAATAAAGATAAAATAACATAACTATCAAATGCTTACATTTTCAGGGAGGGGAAAGGAGTCTATAGTGTGGTATAAAATGAGATGGATCTTTCTTTTCTATAGCAAGAAATCTATTAGATATTTTCAAAAGCACATGAACATCAAATGACCATGCAGACTCTTCTTTGAGATTTTTAAATAATTACATACAAGTCTTGAGGTTCCTTGAAACTGCTTGTATTTGAAATATTTTAATTATATCAACAAATCTGAACAAAAATTCTGAGTAAAGATAATTAATTGCACTCTAAATTTCAGAATGAGAGACAGAGTTAAAGTGAAATTTTAAAATAGAGTATTCTATGGTTCCATAAAGCACTTAGTTTTCATTGCTAAAATCTATGTTATGTCTTTATGTTAACAACTATGATCAGAGATTCGTAGTGAGGAGCTAAAAGTTCTGCAATTCTTTCCTAATCCTTAACTCTATCTTTTTTAAAATCATAGTTTGGGATCAGAGATTTTAAAACATATCCTGATATGTTTATGTACAACATAGATAGCCTGAATTCTATTCAAAGCAGAGTTAAGTAGTTCTTGGAGAAGATTACATCATGGCTCTGTCCTGTACCTTGGCATGTGCTTAATCTTTCTTTATTTCAATTTCATCACCTGTAAAACCAGAATAATATCAGTTTCTAACTGAAAGCAATGTGACAGTAAAATGATTTAATTAACATAAAACTATTCAAAGATATAGAATAAACACTCAATAGATATTATCATCATCCTAAAGAAAGGAGTAAAGCTTTATGAATTTAGCCCAGGAACAAAGGAAATCTATGGAGAGCAGAAGTTGTGTCACAGCTGTTATCCCAAACATCATGAAAACAGCCCACTGGATGGATGCAAGTATTATCACTGAGGTAGAGAGGTAGAGAGAGGGACAGAGGAAGGGAGAGAGGGACAGAAAAATAAAAATTTTAAATTAAAAATAATTTTTCTAAGATCTTAAAACAAGGACACAAATAAAATTGCTGTATGTTATAGGAAAGGAGAGAAAAGTAATTCTCCATCCCTACAGAGTCATCTAAATTTTACTTTGCACCATTATAGAGATTGGCACAAGGAAGCCTCTAGACAATGACAATGAACTGCTGTGTCTGTAGAGTGACAAGAGAGATTCTAATGCCTGGCAGGGCATTTGAAATGACAGTGATGCTCAGCAAGGAGGACTTCAGTATGGAGCAGAGTAATGACAGCACCAGAGGCTAGCTGTCCCTTTTCTCTTCCTCAACCCATCCATTATCCCCTGGCTATTCTAAAACAAATGCATTCTTTCCAGTTATACTCTCTGTGGCAATTGATGGTCCACACTACAATCACTGCTCCAGAAACTAAATGTTCACATTTCTCCCAAGTTGGCAGTTCTCCAAGTCTCCAAAGTACTTCAAGAGACTTATAGGGCAAACATATTGTTTTTGTTTACTGGGTTCACTGAATTCCTCATCTAATACATTTCTGAGTTAAAATTCAATGTATCCAACATATTATATGTTCTATTATGAGATGTCTTAAAAAAGGAAAGAATGAAAGAAATCTGTACTATAGAGAGACAGAATTTGTTATAATGGTCTCTTACATGATAATCCTGTATACTTAATTCTCAATTTAAGTTCTATGCTTCATTTTATGGATAAATGGTCCTAGGTATAAATATTAGACATTTCAGCTTGCTATGTCAAATTTAATTGAATTGATACACTTTCTATAAAGACAGAACTTCAAATGGAATGTAGTGGTAAAATGTGTATTTTCCTCATCAAGAAAACTCAACTTAAAGTAGTTTGGATTTGGATCACTTTCCAGAATAGAGAGTTTGTATTTGTGTAAAATGTTCACATATCAAAATACCATTTGCAATTAATTCCTTACTAAAATACAAAACACTTAATTATTGACCACAAAATGTTCTCCTCTTTCCTGACTTCAGAACTTTAATAAAAGTATTTCTTGGTTTCAAATTCATATGAAGGTGTTCATTGAATAATTCAAGCATATTTTTCTTAAAGAGAAAATAATGAATTTAAGATATTTCAAAGCAAATAAATTTAGTCCATTTCTTCCTCCTCCTTTTCTGATGACATTTATCAAATTCCCTATTTAATCTTTTTATAAAACCTACACACAAGTTTCATCATAAATATATACATATACAAATATGTATATACTTATAGGCAATAATCTTGATTAATATCTAAGGAATTGTATCTCTAAATAAGGAGTCAACTGTACTCATTAGATACAAATGAGTGTACTCTTGTCTTTGAGGATGAAAATGATCATTTCCCTTTTAAGCTTTCTCACCAATATTATGCTATACATAACTAAAATAGTGATATTATAGGGAAAATTATATTTAAATGAACAGAATTTTCTCGTAGCTCATGTGCAACCTTTGGAGAGTTTAAGAATTGGTAACATTCTGTTCATGCAATCTTTTGGGAAAGCTTCCTGTTCTAGTTAAGTTTTGACAGATTGTAGTCATGCAGAAACAAGCTTTGACTCCCTGTCTCTGTGCAACCAAAGAACTGACCATCTGGACTCCTTGTTTGATAAAGACTTCTAAGAAGCCAAAAAATCCTGGCAAATAGAACTCAGAAAAATTCTCACAGACATCTTGCATTCAAACATTGTTTTATAAACAATTTAGACCTTTACGCACACATACAAAACACTTAAAATTCCAATAGGACAAAGATTTGGATTCAATAGTCAAGAATGATGATTCACATGACAATGTAATTTATTGGCCTATTCAAAACATTTTTAAGTGTGAAAGGAAAACCTATTAATTATTATACTGACACCAGAATAAACCAAGACAATCTTTGACAAATCAGATGACCCAGTCACTTTAATGTATTGAAAGGAAAGTTGAAGAGATGTTTTCTTGGCTAAATAAATTTATGAAAAGAAAAAAAAATGATAGCCAACAAAAGAATTCAATCATAGTTGCATTTCAATGTTATTTCTAAAAATAGCACATTACAATGTTCATCCTAGCTATGATCTAATAATTTCATCTATCATAAATCTTAGCCAGTTGTTCAATACTAAAAATGGCCTCAAGAGGAAAAACACTTGCCAATAGATTATTTGGATCTTTCCAGATGTGGAAGACTAAATCCTTGATAAACGAATAGTCACAAGTATAATTCCTACAACACAAACTCCACACATTAAGAAAAGTTTTATTGCCACAGAATTAAAACTTATTAAAACTCAACATTCTCAGATAAAAAAAAAATATTCCTGAGCAATTTTTCAAATATATTGAGTTATCAATTTGGAAGTTAATCTCACTAAAGACTAAATTCTTTGTAAGACTTATATGAATACAAAAGTGATTTTTAAGTCTTTCACCTTTAAGAATATTCACAAGAAGGAAGCTGAAATTGTCCAGGAAGAGAATGGAATGAGATCTTTGCTTTGTGAATAAGTGGAAGCAGCCTGAGCAAGAAAGGGGAAGAATCACTAGAAGCTGAACTAGATGAAGGGCATCAAGATCCAAGGCTATTTGAACTAAATTGCCCTCATGCAGGGCATGATTAGAATATGAAAATTCTTTGAAAGGAGGGAGCAGCAAGGATGACTGTGATCTGAGGAATGATCACCATGGTGCATTCAGCCCTCTGTGTCTGTGGTTCTGCATCTTTGAATACAGCCAATCCCAGATTGAAAATGTAGTTAGGCCTATAGTGACTGCTTCTGAACTGAACATGTATAAATATTTTTCTTGTGATTATTCCCTAAACAATATGTCATAACAATTTGCATAGAATTTACATATATTAGGTATTAGAAGGAATGAAATGACTTAAAGCATACAAGAGAATGTTCATATACTACATATAAATACTAAGCCATTTGATATAAGAAACTTGCATATACTTATATTTTGGTAACTGTGGGAGTCAAGAGGAGTGGTCCTAAAACCAATCCCCCATGAAAACTGAGAAAGAAATGCATTATAACCGTTGGAAGAATTCCCAGTAGCCAAGTTAGCATGAAGGAATTGGCAAATACAGGTTCCCTTATGTGAATGAAGGTCTATGTTGAGGATATCTTGTGCCCAGCCACACATTTCCCAAGTCTGTACTTTACTCCAATTATCACTGTGGGAAACAGTTTCTTGTGCATCACAGTAGTCATTTTGGGTATATTTTGCTATCTACCCTGGGCATGAAACATTTGGTATTCATGCATGTATAAATCTGAAAGTATGAGACACACAAGAACTAATGGGGCAGTTCTTGGCCAATAAGAGACAAAAGTCAGTGGGTAAAGAATCCATCCTTCAATCCTCAAGTTGACATTCTACACAACTCCTAAGAAAGCTAATACTGAATTCCACATACCCACAGGGATTAGCAACCCAAACTGTATCCTGGAATTGGTTTTCCCTCCCTCTATATTTCATTTTCCCAGGCCTCAACTATTTTTTTTTTGTGATACTTTCTCTTGTCCCCACCTAAAAATTACTTGCAAACAATTGAAATAAAAATTCAAATGATAGTAGATTTCTCCTCAGAAACCATGGATACCAGGAGGAAGGGGCATGTCCATATGGAAAAGGAAATGTCCATATGGAATTCCACATTAAGCAAAATTATTCTTCAGAAATGAAGGGAAAATCAAGACATTCTCAGATGAAGAAAAGCCAACAGTTATTTGTTGCCAGGAGACTCTTCCTTAAAGAATGGCTAAAAAATTTCTTGTAACGGAATGCAAAAAATAAAGAAATCATAGGATATCAGGAATAACGAACAACAGAAAGGGTAAAATTATAGGCAAATGCAATAGATTTGCCTGTTTTAAAAAATTTTTAATTGACATATAGTAATTGTACATATTTATGGGTTAGTGTGATATTTCAATACCCATACAGTGTGTAATCATTGGATTGAGGTAACGGAAATATTCGTCACTTTGGACATTTGCCATTTCTTTGTGTTGGAAACATTCAAAACTCTTCCTTCTAGCCATTTTGAAATACTTGATTAGTTGTTGTCAAATATAGGTTATCCTGCTGTGCTAAAAACATCCAAAGCCATTCCTCATATCCAACTGTACTCATGTATCTACTAACATCTTTCCCATCCACACCCCAACTCCACATCCTTCCAGGCTCTAGTAATCACTATTCTTTTCTATATTTTTGTTTTTTTTAACCATTTATGTAATGATTGAAAGAAAATTTATAACACTGGCTGGAATATGTCTCAACGATGTGTAGGAAATATGTAAGACATTTATACTAATAATGGAAGAAGGCAAAAGGATATAAAGGGAGGTACTTATTTTAGAGAAATGAAAATTTATATTCCCATAAAAGCCTATGGACAAATGTTCATAGAAGCTTTTTTGTAATATTCAAAAATAGAACCATCAAAAATGACCTACAAGTGGTGAATGGCATACTGTGGTACATGCACACTATGGAATACTATGAAACAGTTGAAAAGAAAAGTATTGATATGTGCAACAATTTGAATGGCAACGATATAATACTGAATGGAGAAAAAAGGTGAATCTCAAACATCACATACTGTATGATTCAACTTATATAACATTCTCAATGACAAAATTATACAGATGGAAAATAAAATAGTAGTTAGGAGGAAAAGGTGATGGTGGGAGGGGGATGACTATGAAGGGGTTCATAAGGGAAATTGTGTGATGGAGTAGTTGTATATCTTTACTGAGATGGTGTATACACAAATTTACATATGATAAAATGAAATAAAACTATATGCACACAATTTACCAATGTCAATATCCTGGGTTTTATTTTGCACTATAGTTATATAAGATGTAACCATTGGTAGAAACTGGTTGAAGAGCAACCAGGGACCACTCTAAACCATCCTTATACCTTCTTGTGAATATGTATTTCAAAATAAAATTTGATAAAACAATAAAGAAAAAAGGATCACTGTGGCAACTTCTTTTTTTCATATTTAATTTATTTTATTTAGGCTTACATGTTAACAGAGTGCAATTTGATTCATTGTACACAGATGGAGAATAATATTTCACTTCTCTGGTTGTAAGTGATATAGAATCACAACTTCTATTCAACTTTATCTCAAAGTAGCAATTCATAACTATTCACATTTTTTTAGTCAGCCATTGACATTGTTTCATGTTTCACTTTCTTTCACAAGGATTCTATTTCTCCCTGGAGAGTTTCTCTACACAATTTCTCTTTCTTTTTGTTGCATAACATATACATCTTTAATAAGTTTTGGTTTTCTCTAACATTTAGCTGTTTTAGGACATAAACATTCCGCCCATTTTTATCTTCCATTGCAGAATGTATTTGTTTGGTGTTTCTTTCAGAATGTGCATTAATATAGAATGGCTGCTGGAACCTACTAAGCCACTAATTCCTTTTCAAACTTGCTTCAATAAAACTAAATGGTACTATATCTTTTCAACAGATTTGAATATAATAGCAAAAATATTTTGACATTAAATTTTTTACCATCTATATTTCTATGTACATGTAAATTAACCAATAAAATATATGCATATACATATGTTTATATGTGTACATATGAATAAGTATACCTATACACATATAAAATTAATGCAAATTAAAGTATCCTATAGAGAAAATATAGACACTGAGGAAATATAAAGTAAAAATGTCCTTAGAATAATTTTGCTAATCAAACCTTTACCTTATTTGAAAGTTTCACTCAAACAATATGTCAGCATTCAAGACATACTCAAACTAATTTCTGAAGGAAAAAAATAAGTTATTAATTATAACCCTAACATCAAAAATTTATTACAAGAAAACCAAGTCTACAAAACTTTATTACAATAAAACCAGGTTCTATATTTAACTCCCTGCCAAAGACAAAGTCAAATTCCTTAAAAATTAAAACTCTGAAGTCCCCTTTTCTCATAGACCATAATTGTTTAAATTGTCAGAATTCCACTGGAAATGTTACCTTTCTTCAGGATGATCCCAGATGTACTGAACAGGAATCCATACATTAGTCATAATGTCTACAGCTTTAGTAATGACAGGGGATTTCTAGTATAGTCATCTCAAAATATTATTTACCCTTTTTAGGTTTTTCCCACAACTGCTCTATCAGTAAAGATAAATGGCATTAATTTTAAATTTTTGGAGTGATATATTATCTTTAGGGTTAGTTTGGCAATCCCTTTGCCCCTAATATTGATTCACTTGGAGGTAATTTTATTAATCTGAAATATTACATTCAAGAAAAAAACCTTGAAAATATATCTTATCTGAATGAGTACAAATCTTTCAACAATGAAAAAAAGTTAATGAAATTATGAAAGCAGATACAGTCATGAAGGAAAATGCAGAAGAATAGGAAACAAAAACCATTCTAATAAAAGCAAATGAGGACAGATTGACGCACAATATTTCATAGAAATGTAGTTGGCTATCATAACTATTAACATGGATATCCTTCAGGAGGAGGGGTAAATTAAGCAGAGGAAAATCATCTGTGCAACATGTTAAAAATAGTGCTTCATAGCATAAAATTATGCTAAACTTTCTATTGCAAATCAAAAGAAAATACAGCAGGCTAAATAGCACAATATTGACTGGAAGTTTAAATTCACATAGTGTATGCCAGAGTCAAGGCAAATATTAGAGATACAAAGAGTAGCAGGAATTTATTATTGCATTTAACTGACCAAATCCCAAGTTACCTGATAAACAAAGAAAAGAAAACAGATTATTAAAGACCAGTGCAATTTTCCTAAACTTTAAACCACCTGTACCCCCAAATTAATATTTTCTCTCTACATTGAGCTCAATGACCAAATCACAAGTTTGCTTCTTTTTCACGTATCTTGCAGCTGTGTTAAAATTTTATTTATCCATGTGGATAACATTCTAAAGTTCAAAATATATCTTCAAGGAGTTCTATCTTTAGTTCAAGGAGCTAAACTGAACTTGTCATTTATAAAAAGTGTCTACCTTGGGAATTTTTTGGTTCAAGCGATACCATGTTTGTTCAGATTTTTACTAGTCTGTTCAGGATACTGTAAGAATATCTGTGTAATCATTTTTTTGCTCTGAGGATAGGAAATATGAAAAAACTGAGAGTGATAATTTTGAATTATCATTCTTTCCCTTTCCCTTCATCCCCTTCTTTTTCTTCCCCTTCTCCTTACCTTTCTCCCCCTCCTCCTTCTCCTCTTCCTGTTCTTTCTCTATTTAGAGACAGAAAGATTGATGGCAGGTAGTAAGAAGGACAGCATGTAAACAGATTTGAATCAAGAGGAGAATCTCTGAGGATTCTTCCTTTAAATTTATAAGCAAGCATTAAAAAGATAAACTCCTACTAGGTTCAGTTTTATCAGTAAACTCCACACTTAGATTTTTATAAAGTTCCAAACAGAGAGTAGCTATCACTAGCTGAAGATCAGAAGAGCAGATACCTTTTCCCCACCTCCCTAAAACTACCAACACAGGAGGCCTGTTAAAATTAGGTTAGGACAGAGAACTGAGGCCAACTTCCAGACACTAGGATTTGAATCTCTGTTCATTACCTCTCTATAGAACATTCAAAGATTATAAACACTAGTTATCTTCCCTGAGAATGATATAGACCTATCAAAAGAAGAAGGTGAATAATCCACTAAAACATTTATTTGTTGCACATGCTGAACATAGAGATGGTACAATTAAAGAGAGTATTCAATTTTATTCAAATTATCTCTATGATAAATAGTTTATTCAACTACTATGAAAGTTATGGAGTTTCCCCCCTTCAAACTTCCATTTGTATATTGTGCATTAACTCAGAAAACTTAGGTTATTCTTCATCTCAAACATTGATCCTTGTGATGTGAACTTTCAAAATCCTCTCTTGACTTATATAGTGCAATATTGTTAATTATAATCTCCCTTGGAATAGTACACTGGTACTTCCTTCTCCTCTCTGGCTGTGACTTTATTGACTTTAAGCAATCTCTCCTGATCCCCAACTCCCTCCTACCATCCTCAACTTCTGGTAACTACTATTCTGTTCTCTATTTCTACGGGCTCAGTTTTTTTAAATTCCACATATAACTCAAATCATACCATAGTTGTCTTCCTGTACATGACTTATTTCACTTAATACCATGATCTCCAGGTCCATCCATGATGCTACAGATGACAAGATGTCACCCTTTGCATGGCTGATCAGTGTTCCATTATGTACATATCCCATATTTTCTTTTTATTATATCTATTGATGCACACCTTTGCTGATTCTATATCTTGGCTCTTGTGAATAGTCTTACAATAAGCATGGGAGTACAGCTTTAGCTTTTTAAGAGCTCTGACTAAAATACTTGACAAGAACAACTTAAAGGAGAAGTGTATTTGGGGCTCAAGGTTTCAGAGGTCTCAGTCCATCCATGGTTGACTCCAATGCTTCGGGCCCAAAATGAGGTAGCACATCATAGGCGAAGAGTCCAGGAGAAGAAAATTGCTCAGCTCTTGATGGAAGCAAGAGTTCAGGGGGAGTTTCAGGGTCCATAGGAAAGAGGCACTCTTCCTGGGCATGTCCACAGTGATCCACCTCCTCCAGGCATGCCTCACCTGCCTATGGTTACCACCCAAACTAGGATGGTCCAATTAGGTTACAGCCATTCACAATACAATCATTTCACCTCCAAACATTTCTGCATTAATATGGGAGCTTTGGAAGGGCACTTCATATCCAAATCATAACAATCTCTGTGATGTAATTATTTCATTTTGAAAGGCCTAGGTTTAAAGAAATGATTTGCATTTTAGTTTCTCAGTCTCTTTCAAAACATCTCCACCATTTACTCTCTGATCTCCTTCTTCTCTTACTATTTTTTTTTTTACTCTTCTTCTACCACAGTGCTTTATTGTCATTTGTCAAACATTGCAGCCTGGATCACACTTCAGGATCTTTCCATAAACTGTTCTCTCTTCTTGGAACTCTCTTCCCCAAGATGTATCTCCTTTAAGTAACTATTCCATAAAATTTATGAGTCTTTAAAAATATAGCTTTCCTCCCACAAAATACATTCTTGAACTCCCTCTTTATCTATTTTTTCCTTTTCTCTATTTCATGTATTTTCCTCTACAGCTTATAACTATCTCATTCATTAGATCTGTTTTTTTTTTTCTTTTAACTCTCTGTCTCTTTCTGCTTAATGCAAATTCCATGAGGAATGGGTCTTTATCGCCTGTATTCACTAATATGTCTCAATATTCCAGAATAACTCATGGTGCAAAGTAGGCACTCATTCAATAAATATTTGCTGAAACAATGAAATATTGAACTAATAAGTGAGTTAATCTCTCATCCATAATAAATCTTACTCAAAATAATCATATGAGCTGAGAAGGTGAACAAGTATATGGGAAGTACATCCTTTGAACTTAAAGTTGTTCCAGCTCATTGTTTTCAATAAAGAAAGGATATTTTTTAAAACTTTAAAAGTCAATATAAAGTTCAGGGAAATATAAAGATTTTTTCCAAATTATCTTTTGGTTGTACATTAGTAAAATTCTTTAAACAGGAAAGAACCTAACAGGAAACTATGGAAAATACTAGAAAACCAATCACCAAATCCATTTCTTTTTTCAGAGTATATAGTTTCACGGTATTTTACCCAGCTTCTTTCACAGTTTCATGTGGTCATATTACTGAATTTCAGCCAATAGCATTGGGAGACAATGATGTGTTTTTCTTCTAGAACAAATCCTTTCAAAAGCCCTTGTCTGAGTCGCCATAGTCTCTCCCCTTCACTGGCTTGATGCAACAAGCATGGTAACCCAGGAAGCTACTGGTTGAATATGGTGGTGCCAAAAGATTAAGGAAGCCTGGGTCCTAGAATTACTACAAAGGGAGAGTTGCTGGCCATCATACATTCATATGGAGTTTGTGTATATCTGAAGTATAATTCTTATTTTCAATTACAGAGAATTTGTGGTTCATGTGTTACAGGAGTTAGTTTTATCTTTAATAACACAGGCTTCTCATTCATAGTGGGTTCTTACTATGTTTAATGGGGAAAGTTTTCTTCTAGACACTAAAATTCTAGCACAACTAAACATGCAGAATCCAGATGGAAGTCTAGGATCCCAGAAGATATAAAAGACATTTTTTTCCTTGCACTACAAGATCACATATGGCAAAGGCTTCAGTAAATGTTTCTAATAGGCCTCCCCTCATTTCTAAAACTTAGCTGACATTTTTGTGATAGGAAGGAGAACAGCTGGATTATTTGAAAACTTGTCTTGGAAGAAAGAAACAGGAAACTCTTAGGGAATTTTGAAGATCTTCACTTTACTGCCATGGAACTTTTAAAAGACTCTATGTTCCTTGAAAAATTCCTTCTTGAATCAGATTTTAATTTTTGTAGACAATGGTTCAATTCTATTATTTAAGATTCTAACCATAATATAAATCCACTATGTAAAAGAAACTCTCAATAATGATTTTTCCCCATTTTAATAAATTTTAACAAGACAAATAACTGACTCCTCAATTTTATAAAAGGAGACTGGAAATAGTACACTCCAAAAATAATACATTTATAATCTGGCTCAACTCTAGCCATAGAATGGTTTCAAATGTATGAATATTCTCCTAAAATTTATAAATTCTTCTAAAATTCATAAATATCCTAGAACAGCAACATCTATGAAACAATTATTTCTCTTCATATTTACTGGTGTAATACTTAGAAATGGTCAAGAAGCTTATATTATCAGCTGCTTGTGAGGATGTTAAAATGATATACTTAATTGATATTTCCATCTGGAGACATTGTGTTTTTGCCTCCTACAATAACTACATCTTCTCCAGAATATAATGAATATTTTAAATAGTGGCATATAAGGTTAATGACATTTATCTGTCGTTTTCATATTATTTATCTTTAAAACAGCTTTCTTTTTTTATCATGTGAAAGCATAATTGGTCCCATAAAGAAGTAACAATTTATATCAGCAAAAGCAATAACAAAAGAGAATTGCAAAGAATCTACAGGAACAGATGTTGCCTTTGCTGCTAATGTCCCTCCTTCCTTCTATTCACTAGCAGAAGCTCAAATATCACCACTTTTGTAATTGCTGCCTTTTCCCTCTATGCACATAATCACTCCTCCTTTTGTACTTTCTGAGATGTTAGTTTGTACATTGATTTTAGCATTTTCATTACTGTAGTATAATTACTTACATTTCTGACTTGCCTAACCAATTGTAAATGCACATTTTCTTGTTCCTGTGTCTGTTCTTTATAGGTTGGCATGTAGCAGACTCTCAATAGATATTTTTTAAAGGAAGATTTCCATCTTCACATCCCACCTTAATAAAACTATTTTATGCTACCAAATTTAAGTAGAAAATTGGAAATTTCAATTTCATATTCTCCTATATAATTAAAGTATTTCTGAAACATAAATGTTTATTCATAAAGAACAGTGTTTGTATAAAATCCACCAAAAATGACTAAGCCTTAGTAGCAGTGGAATAAAAGAGAGCTAGAAAGTCATCGCTAAACAAATCAAAGAATAAGTCAATTGTTGGGACAAGAGCCAACTCTAAAGACTCACCAGAGTGCAGGCCATAATAAGGTGCCCTGAGATTGTAGAATCAATAGCAAAAACCATGAGCATTCATAAACTATGAAATTACACAGAAACAATGGACAAGAGAAGAGAAAGGTATTCAGTAGTAGCAAGAGTAGTGGAAGCAATGGCAGAAAATAATGGAGTCATCACAGAAGTATAATAGCATTAAAGGGAAGAGCAAAGACTTGCTGTTGAGAGAAAGAGATTAAATACTCATGTGGCCCTATAGACAGTTTTCCTTGATTCCTATCACATCCTTAGAATAAAATCATGCCACCTAAGCCTTTCTAAATTTACTTCTGTTCCTCGAAATCTGAAAGATCCTAATAAAATACACTGATAAAATAAATGATTTAATTTAATGCCTTTTCTACTTATTTCCACAACTGATTACGAAACTCTTGATATCTTGGTCCCAGAGAAACAACAATCTACACCTTTCATTTGGTTCTACTACAGCCAAGACACCAAACAGATTTTACTCTTTTGTCTCAGAGGTCCACATCTGGTTGCCAAGTTCTAAAACGTTACTTCTGTTATATATTTCTAAATAATACCATGACTTCCAATCCTATTAGTCTACAAAATTCTTCACATTCACTTAAGTCTTCCTAAACTAATTGATCTCACTGCATTTTTCTTTGTTCTAATCCTAATTTAAAAACCACTAGTTGACAATAATTATGGCTAAATATAACACATACAAAACTGAATAAAAGGCTGTGACCCGAAAGGGTCTCCAATTCATGATGAGGTAATACATTTAAATAGAATTAATCACAATGAATTGAGATGCATTTTTTAAAGTCCATAAACTAAGTTTTCTAGGAAGCAAATTTGAGGAGAAATTGATTTCTGTGACAATATGGGATCAAAAGAATCATGACAGTGAGAAACATTGAGAATTTTGGATTGGGGTTAGGATTGGGGTTCACCATTGGTGATAGACATACTTCTTCTAAAAGTCATTCTGAATTTTTTATTGGTACTTTTTAGTTATACATAACAGTAGTAATAATTACACGAGCATGGCATAAATCTATGGTTTTTGTTTTTTGCTTTTTGTTTTTTGTGGGGGTTTTTTTGGTAGTGGGGATTGAACTCAGGGGCACTCAAACACTGAGCCACATCCCCAGCCCTATTTTGTATTTTATTTAGAGACAGAGTCTCACTGAGTTGCTTAGCATCTCACTTTTGCTGGGGCTGGCTTTGAACTTGCAATGCTCAGCCTCCTGAGCCACTGGGATTACAGGCATGTGCCACTGCACCCAGCTTTGGAATATATCTTATTCTAACTAAAACCCATTCTTATGGATGTACACAATAGTCGGATTCACTGTGGTGTGTTCATATATGTACATGATAAAATTATGTCAGATTCATCCCACTATCTTTCCTTTCCCTATCCCCATTTCCTTCCCTTAATTCCCCTTTAGACAAAATTTAATCTACTGAATAAGAACACTTTAATTAAAATAAAATGAATTAAAAATTAAAAATAATTTAATCAAAAATTGCTTATTGGTATGCAGTTGGGATTTGGGGCCAACAGATGACAAATGTCTAAGAAGATCAACTGCCTATGAGTATCTGAGAAACCATGCTCTTTCAGTCCTTTCTGTCATAGAAAGGAAACCTCTGGTCCTTGGGAAGCAGAGTTTGGGCAAGATGGGTGGCAAATGAGGATGCAACATCCCAGATTTTGCATGTGAAGAAATTGGGAGAAGTAACTGGGTGAAGTGCATATGTTAATGAACTTTATTATTTTTAATATCACCATCATCGTTATCATCATCACTATTTTTTCTGAGTGAAGCATGCCACCCACTATAAACAATATTTTCAGAATGAAAAGAAGAAAATCATAGAATGGCTTAATCAGCAGAGGATTTACAACTTGACTTTGACAACATCAGAAAGAGAAACCTCCGACTCCTGAGAGATTATATGAGGGCATTAGTTTCTTCCAGTCCAGCTGCAGGGTTCAGACTCCTTTCCCTGGCTGTGCTAGGGCCTACCCTTGTTTATTCTATAGCCTGTATGTCCTCTGTGCCCCATATTCATGCCTCTCATTTACTTCAACATTCCCTACTGGTTTTTTTTATGGACAGTCTTCCTCAGAATTTGACCTTCACTCCTATCAAAATGTTTCTAAGCTTTGCATATTAGTTTATTGTTATCAAATGGATAAGGAATCAAAAAGAATTAAGTCTTGACTAAGTGATGGGCAAGAAATAGAAAAGGAAGAAGAAGGTGAGGAGCAGTGAGAAGGTACACCAAAAGCAGCCAAATCTGAGTATCAGTGAAAAATCAGGCAATGCCTCTAGAGGAACTCCTGGCCTTGTGTCAGAATCAAGAGCACTTCTCTAAGATTTGATTCGATAGTTCCTGTTTTATAAAAGAAAAGTTGTAAAACCAACTCTGTAAGGATATGCATCTGGCTTTCTCTAAAAGTTAATTGGCTAACATGTCTGACATTATAAAAAAAACTCTTTCTAGGTAAAATATACTAGCTTGTGTCTCTGTCATATTTTAAAAAATGAAATTTGTGTTATGTAAAAGGACATAGGTATTGATGGGGATATAATTTGGAAAATTGTCTAAGGCCAACTGATTTAGGAGAATGTGAAACTATCTAGTGTTTTTCATCATCTTCAAACAAGCTAACAAATTCCTTAAAACACAAAACTCAAAAATAAATAGCCAAACCAACAAATGTAGAAAAAGTCATACCAACTTAACCATCAGAGAGTAATTACAAAAAGATAGTAACAAAATACAAAACATCAGTGTTGGTTACATTTTAATGATTGAAAAAATAAATTTTATTTTAAAAGTTGTTTGTTTTTTGAGTTATTGACATGTTCTGGATATTAATCTTCTTTAGGATCAGTAGCTGGCAAAGATTTTCTCCCATTCTGAAGAAAAGACTCTCTCTTCATGTATGAATTGTTTCATTTGCTGTGTAGAAGCTTTTTAAATTTGAGGACATTTATTATTTGATTATGAACTTATTAATTTGTGGTATTATTTCCTGAGTTTAGGGAGGTCTATTGAGGGAGTCATTTGGCCTATACCTATAAGTTTGAGTATTTCTCCTGTATTTTCTTCTAGTATTTGCAAAATTTCTTGTCTAATTGCTGGAATTTCATTTTAATAAATGTATTTTTTAAATATCTTTAGAAATTTCCCAGCTGAAGAGAATATCTTATTGAGATTGAGTTTGCCATAGTAAATTTACCTTACAACTCAGTCATCTTTTAAGATTTTTCTCAGACATAATTTTGTATAGTTCAGTAAGGTTTTCTAAGAAGATTGCTCAAAATTAGTACCCAAACTCTAATATTCTCTGGATAATCCTATTTGAAAATATTACATAAACTTAGCCAAAAAGAAGGCATGCATTCACAACATCTCAGTTGTTCTTTGAGATTGTGGTCCTTTTAAAAAATATCAGTTAGCCGGGCGCTGTGGCACAAGCCTGTAATCCCAGCACTTTCGGAGGCTGAGACAGGAGAATAGTGAGTTCAAAGCCAGCCTCAGCAAGGGCGAGGCGCTAAGCAAATCAGTGAGACCCTGTCTCTACATAAAACACAAAATAGGGCTGGGGATATGGCTCAGTGGTCGAGTGCCCCTGAGTTCAATCTCCAGTACCAAAAAAAAAAAAAAAAAAAAATATATATATATATATATATATATATGTCTAAGTCCTCCAATTTATGAACTTTAGGGTCTAAGTATTACAGTTTAAAATTTGAAGCTTATTAAAAAAGGAGTTTTTGAAATGAAGATTAAAACAGAAATATCTCCTGTCTTTGGAAATTATATCTCATATAACATCTGCATTGACATATTAATGTCAATGAAATTTGAACACATATGATTAGAAATAATATAAATATTAATAGTTTATCATTTAAAAAAATTTTTAGTTGTAGATGGACAAAATTTTATTTATTTATATGGTGCTGAGGATCAAACCCAGTGCCCTACGCCTGAGGCAAGCTCTCTACCACTGAGTCACTACCCTAGCCAATAGTTTATCATTTTAAGTGCTTATTTTAATTAAGTCTACATCTTAACAAAAGTATTAACTACATTTTGTTTTCATAGCAATTGTTATATAGTTATATAAATAACAACATACTTCTAGGAGCATTTTTCTTGACTTGTTCTAAAGGACATAGAATTTCTTGATTAACTTGGTCATCAAGCAGCTAAAAAGCTTGTGTATTGTACAGTTCCCAAAATAAAGTTAGATGAAATGTGGACTGGAACATATTCGCTAATAAACCAGATAAAATCATGTCTAGCACTAGGTTTAAATGCAATATTATGAATTTTGTTACTTTAGTAGAGTAAATCCCTTCTCATTGATACCACTGTAATTTTTCATGTCTTGCAAAGCTCCCAATCAGTGTTAAAATCCCTTGATAGGTGCACCACAGAAAAGTCACTCACTAATATCATTTTCACCAAATTATTTAATAGAGATCCTGTACTGTTATTTTAATAGTCATAATTAAATAAAAGTTGCAAAATTATCAATTATATAGGTTAAAAATAAAGTTTACTTGTTCATTTCTGTTATTGGTGGGTTAATTATGTTTAATAAAATTTGAACAAAAAAGCATTAGTATACCCTAGATATTAAAAATTATATGCATAAAATATAATATACATTTTTAAAAGTTATGTCTATTTTTGTGTTTTTTGAGTCATGAACATATTGCTCTCTTGCCTAAAATTTAAATATTATTGCTATCAAAAATTAAATAAGTGAGTTTAGGAAATTGAGCCTAAAGATTTGAGCCTCAGATTTCTAATTTCCTCAGAAATGAAATGTTATAACTAGAAAACAAATATATTATTAATTGATTAAAAACATTAATTATAGTATCTCATACATGTACTCAATCTATATAGCATATAAAAGGTTTACCAGATTTTATTTTTCAATAATGCTTTCTATTGTGATGTTCTAAGAAAAAAACAATCTTCATAAAAAGTCTGGAAAACATTGGAAGACTGTCCATTCATAAAATTTTGAATAATTTGACTAAGTAATGAGTGGGCTGAAAAATACTTTAAGCTAAATGAAATAAAATTTTAAAATTTCAGGATGATACCAACAGCAAAAGATGATATCAGAGAAGAAAAGAGAGAAAATGAAAGAACTAAGAGAAACAGTACTTTTGAAGAATATGCACAGAGCTACAAGACTCTGGATTGTGTAAAGTCTAACATATGATCCATTTGAGTTCTAGAAAGAGAAATGATAGAGTAAGAACAAAAATATTGACTAAAAAACTCCTTAATTTGATGAAAGTTTAAATTTACAGATTTAAGACACATAGTAAAACTCAGGATAAGAACAAAGAAATGCATACCCAGATACATACCAATCAAATGAAAAAAGAAAGAAAAAGAGAGAGAGAAGAAAGAAAGAAAAGAAAGAATGAAAGAAAGAAAAGAAAACTCTTGAAAGCAACTCTTGAAAATAACATAGTTTGTACAGAGGATTGAAAATTCAAATGATTATGGATTTATCCTCAGAAAATATTGAGGTGAGAAAACCATTAGATGATATTGTTAAAGGTCTGAAAGAAATTAACTGTTGACCCAGTATTCTACATTCAGTGAAAATATCTTTCAGGAACAAACAAAAACTATGAAAATTTGTCAACAGCAAATGCATTCTCTAAAAAACAAACAAACAAACAAACAATACTAAATAAAGTACATCAGATAAAGAAAAATTATACCAGAGAGAAACTTGGAAATTCAGGTAAGAAAGAAAAGCAAACAAGATGACAAATATCTTGGGAAATAAATCAGACAGCAGAACTCCTATGATAGTCTTTAACATATGTATATGGTTCACAGAAAGGATTAAAACATTTTTCAAGGTGGATGTGATATACCTGACAACTACAACATAAAAGGAGAGGTTAAGGAAAAAAACCTATAAAGGACTAAAATTTGTATATTTTGCTAGAAGTAGTCAGATATTAACTGTTAGGTGCAGTGAAAAATGAAGTATATTATATCCCTAAAAAAACATTTAAAGTCTATACAAAGAAATAGTCAAAAAATCCCAGAAACTTGTAAAAATTAAGTTACAAATTATTCAAGTAATCAAAAAGGAGGGAGAGGGGGGAAACAGAAATCAAATACAGATAGGAAAACAAAATAATGTTAGACAAATGCCATTATCAATAATTACATTCATTAAAAGTGGTCTGAAAACAGCAAGTAACATTTAGAGACTGTCGAATTGTAGTAAATTTAAAAGGTTAAGACCAACAATCTGATGCCTACAAGAAAACTCTTGTAAATGTAATCATACAGGCAGATTAAAACTAAAAGGATTGCAGGGCTCAGTGGCACAAGCCCGTAATCCCAGCATTGTGGGAGGCTGAGACAGGAGAATCACAAGTTCAAAGCCAGCCTAAGCAATGGTGACGCGCTAAGAAACTCAGTGAGACCTTGTCTCTACATAAAACACAAAATAGGGCTGGGGATGTGGCTCAGTGGTCAAGTGCCCCTGAGTTCAATCCCAGTACCAAAAAAAAAAAAGGATTGAAAATGATAAACCATGCAAACACTAACCCGCCCCACCCCCAAATTGTAGCAGCAGCTGTATTAATATCAAACAAGTTTGATTTCAGAGCAAGGAAAATTACCTTGATAAAAAATGATAAGAGAGTTAATTCACCAATAATATACAACAATTCTAAATGTGTATTTATTTATCAATGGAGTTCCAAATTACATGAAGGAAAATTTGCTGTAACTGAAAGGAAAAATATAACAAATACATAACACAGAAATATTTAACACAAAAAAGGGATACACCACAAACAGTTGGTACAAAAGATAGAAAATCAGTAAGGATATAGAAAAAAATTATACTGGACTCAGCAAAATAGCCAATTTTACTCTGCAAAAAGCATTGTTAAGAAAATGAACCAGGCACAACAGCTTACATCTGTAATTCCAGTGGCTTGGGAGGCTAAGGTAGGATGATTCCAAGTTCAAGGCCAGCCCAGGAATTTAGCTAGACCATATGCAACTTAATGAGACTCTGTCTCAAAATTTAAAAAAAAAAAATATATATAAAAATGGCTGGAGATGTGGCTCAGTGGCTAAGTACCCCTGGGTTCAATTCTTGGTGCAAAAAAGGGAATAATTTGGAAGAAGATAATTTCAAATAATATACCTAAAAAAAGGTGCTCCCAAAATATGTAAATCACTTTTAAAACTCATCAGTTAGAAAGCAAACAGACCAATTTTTAAAATATCATTATGCTTTTTTCTATTTTTTTGATTGTTACTCACCTACTATTACTTTCTCCTGAAATAAAGGTAAAATAGCAAAGTCAAAGTTGTATTTTCTCTACTATTGAAAGAAATTATACTTAATAAAACACAAAGTATACGAAATGTGGGCTGAGAATTCTAATAGTTTCCAAATTTTTCTGCTATTTCAATATAGAATGTGCTTTTTACTAGACAGAATTCATTCTCAAGGTCTTATTTTAGATTTTAGTAAAAGTATATTCAATTCTAATACCCAGTGCTGGGATACTGTACATAAAAGGACACTTATTTAATTCTAGCATATTTTTTCTATGTATGTTAGTTTTTAAAACTTCTAGGTTATCTTTGATAATGAAATATTCTGAAAATAAAATAACTATCTTCAGTACATAATTTTTAATTACTAGCTTATTTTGAGTACATAATATTCCAAGGCACTTTTGGAATATATATGAAATTCATTATTTTCATGAATCATCTCAAGAGTATAAAGTCGATACTTCTTGTGTTATATCCATTTCATCTGTGAGAAAATTGAGACTTGGAGAGTCTTGTTCAAGATCATTCAATTAATAGAAACAGAGCAATGAGTAGCTAAACATGCATGAAGTATTAAACATCATGTCCTTTGAATTGTGAATGCTTAAGTAAGTAGTGTTCTAAAAATTTTTTTAAATAATTACAAATTTTTAAATTGCTACTAAAGCTTCATTTATTTGATTAATATTCAGACAAATGATTGTGTTTCTTTGACAACATTATTTGTGAGAGCAAATGTTTCAAAAGAATCACATTTTATAGTGATTTTTTTTTTCAGTCAATCTATTGAAGGACCTCAGAAGATCTATGTGGAAAGCAGAATAAGTTTATAGCAGTCAAGGAAGAAGGAAGCCTTGATTAGAAGGGAGAGAATCAAATTCCCTGGCTCTATCAAGGATGAGATTGGTTAAAACTAAGTGCTAATAGTATGTGCTACGTAATGTAATAATACCATGTGTCAACACTGTGATCATGGGATCATTTGATCCTTTGCTCAAGATAAAAGAACAGAGTGATGTAGTTTTCATTTCTGCTTGTTTGTTTTCTAGACTTCTAGTCATTTTTTTCGAAATTAAAAAGTACTTACTGAAACCACATGCATTTGCTAAAAAAGTATGTTTTATTATATTAAAATATATATGGTTATCTTTTCTAAGTTTCCAACTTAAATGTCATTCTAATCCCTAAATTTGGACCATCACATACCAGGAGATAGAGAGAACACATCCAAATTGTCTTCATAACTTTTCTGATGCAAATGGCTTGTCCTTCACTGTTTTAAGTGAGTAGAGTGGAAGAGATGGCCAGCTAATACCTAATCATTGTGACATACATAGTAACATTAGAATCGCCTCTGCTTTGCTGCACTGTTGCCCACCACAAGGTACCTTCCATGACCTCTTGTCAACAGACAATAAGTCACTGAGTTGTAATAACTGCAATTAATTTAAAAGAATGAAGATTTGTTTATTCACCTTTTTTCAGAATAAACTTCCTGAAGTTAATTGCATGTTTTGCACTATGTTAAATGTCTTTTCATTTCAAAAGATGGCAAAAGTAAAGTTGCATCCTAGCCAAAAATAAGTTTTTTGCAGGAGCAGAAATTACTGGCATTCACTGGTAAATGTATCTTAAACCCACCTTAGTACTGTCTGGCTACTTTGATTTTATCATTAAGTTTACAGAACATATGAGCAAAATAGGAACAAAACCATTTCCAAAGTATGCAACATATAAATATCTCCAATGACTCCTCTCTTTGCTATTCTCTACAATTTCTAGGTTAAATTGGAAAATATGTCCCTTTATGAGTTGTATGAGTTATAAAATATCAGCATTTCCAGATTTTTATATACAACAAATCTAGTCTTAAGTCCTTGAAATTCATGTTCATCATAAAAGGAATTGTTTGAATTTGGTGTTTGGCTAGAGGTTCCTGTGTAACACCAATTACTTTCCACCATCTATATTATCTAGAAATCTGGAAAGACATATTTATCACATTGGCACTTGCTTTTCACTACTTGCTCAATTTGAGAAAGCAAAAGAGCTGAAAGTGACAGTGTAGGGAAAAAATGTTGATCACAAAATTCATGTTGATGAACATAAACCTCACAAGCCAGCCAAACTGTGAAGGCAGAGTTTAATACACAAAGAATTCTGAAGACTTAGTTTTTCATGTATTCTTTTTATTCTGAGTGACAAAAAGAGCCAGAGGAAAAAAGATCCCACCTCGTCATCATTAGCTGAGTGTATCTAGAAGAAATTTACTTCACACTGTCCATACATATTGCTCTTCCTCTATATTTCTAAGAGATTTCACACAAGACTTAGCAATTCAAAGAACAGTATATACTGTTTCCTCTTACAACCTCAGCTAATTATATCATTTCTAGATCAAAATTTAATGAATAATACTATGACTATTTACAGGACACTATGTAAAAATGCTTTAGGCAAAAAGAAGATAAAATTCATTTTAAAAAATACTACAGTGTTAATGAGATGGTGGCTGACTTGAAAAAAGCTGGATAATCAATGGTTTATTTTTTGATATACTTTTTAGATATGCATGACAGTAGAATTATTTTGGCATATTATACATACATGGAGTATAACTTATTTTAATTAGGATCCTATTCTCGTGGTTGTACATGGTGTGGAGTAACTCTGGTCATGCATTCAAATATAAGGAAAGTTATATCCAATTAATTCTACTCTCTTTCCTAAGCTGATCCTCCCACTCTTCCCTTTATTCCCCTTAATCTAATCCAATGAACTTCTATTCTTCCTCTCCCCACCCTCCCTTGTTGTGGGTTAGCATCCACATAGCAGAGAGAATACGTGGCTTTGATTTTGGGGGACTGGCTTATTTCACTTAGCATGATATTCCCCAGTTCATCAATTTACTGGTAAATACCATAATTTCATTCTTCTTTACAGCTGAGTAATCTTCTATTGTGTATATATACCATATTTTTTAAATCCATTCATCTTTTAAAGGACACCTAGGTTAATTCCATAGTTTGTCTAGTGTGAATTGAGCTGCTGTAAACATTGATGTAGCTGCAACTCTGTAGTACGCTGATTTTAAGTCTTTTGAGTATAGACCAGGGGTAGGATAACTGCATCAAATGGTAGTTCCATTTGTGGCAAGGTATTTATGTATGTTTGTCTCTGTGTCCTCTATTCTGTATCATTGGTCTCCATGTCTTTTGGTGCCAATACCGTGTCGTTTTGATTACTACAGCTCTGTAATATAATTTAAGGTCTGATACTGTGATGCGTACTGCTTCACTTTTTTCACTAAGGATTGCTTTGGCTATTCTGGGCCTCTTAGTTTTCCAAATGAATTTCACGACTACCTTTTCTATTTCTATGAATAACATCATTGTGATTTTAATAAGAATTGCACTAAATCTGTATAGTGCTTTTGGTACTATGACCATTTTGACAATATTAATTCTGCCTATCCAAGAACATGGGAGATCTTTCCATTTTCCAAAGTTGTCTTCGATTTCTTTCTTTAGTGTTCTGTAGTTTTTATTGTAGAGATCTCTTTGCCTCATTTGTTAGATTAATTCTCAAGAATTTTGGTGGGTTTTTTTTTTTGAGGCTATTATGAAGGGGATAATTTTCCTGATTTCTCTTCAGCTGATACATGTTGATTGTATAGGAATGCAATTAATTTATTGGTGTTGGTTTTATATCCTGCTAGTTTGCTGAATTAGTTCTAGAAGTTTTCTGGTAGTTGTTTGGGTCTCTTAAATATAGGATCATGTTGGCAAATAGGAATAGTTTGAACTCTTCTTTTTGTATTTGTATCCTTTAATTTTTTTCATCTAATTACTCTGGCTAAGTTTCCAAGGACTATGTTGAATAGAAGTGGTGAAAGAGAACATCCCTGTCTGGTTCCTGTTTTACAGGGAATGCTTTCAATTTTTCTCCATTTAGAATGATGTGTGCCTTGGAGTCAGCATATATAGATGTTCGAATGTTGAAATATGTTCCTATTATTCTTAGATTTTCTAGTATTTTGAGCATGAGTGGATGCTGTATTTTGTGCAATGCTTTCTCTCCATCTCTTGAAATAATCATGTGATTCTTCTCTTTACATCTATTGATGTGGTGATTTACACTGATTGATTTCCATATGTTGAACCAACCTTGCATCCCTGGAATTCACCCTACTTGGTCATGGTGCATTCTCTTTTTAATATAATTTTGTATGCATTTTGTCAGTACTATATTAAGAATTTTTGCATCTGTGTTCACAGATTGAAGTACAAGGATGGGAAAAAATATCATCATTCACATGGATCTCATAACAATCATAAATATTTATTCCCCATAGCAATGAAGCATCTATGTACATCAAAAAAACACTTCTCAATTTCAAGAAGCAAGTACACCACATCACAATAATACTGGATGACTTTAACACACCTCTCTCACCACAGGATAGATCCTCCAAACAAAACATAAGCAAAAAATCTATAGAACTAAAAAATATAATTAATAATTTAGACTTAACAGACATATATAAAATATTTCATCCATCAATGATTGAATACACTTTCTTCTCAGGAGCACATGAATGCTTTTCTAAAATAGACCATATCTTAGGCCACAAAGCAACTCTTAGCAAATTGTAAAAAAAGAGAGAGAATACCTTGCATCCGATCAGGTTATAATGGAATGGAATTAGAGATCAACAATGAAATAAAAAATAGAAGCCACTCTAACATCTGGAGACTAAATAATACATTATTAAATGACAAATGGATAGCAGAAGAAATCAGGGATGAAATTAAAAAATACTTACAGGTAAATGAGAATTCTGATAAAACATATCAAAATCTCTAGGACACTATGAAAGCAGTGCTAAGAAGAAAGTTCATTGCATTGAGCTCATTCATTAAAAGAACAGAAAGACAACAAATAAATAACATAACATTACATCTCAAAACTCTAGAAAAAGATGAACAAATCAATACCAAATCAGTAGAATACAGGAAATAATTAAAATCAGAAATGAAATTGAAATAAAAGAAACAATCCAAAAAATTGACAAAACAAAAAGTTGGTTCTTTGAAAGAAACTAATAAAATTGATAAACACGTAGCCAAGCTAACAAAGAGAGAAAGAAAACTCAAATTACTAAAATGTGTGATAAAAAGGGAAATATCACCATGGACACCACTGAAATACAGATGATAATAAGAAGCTACTATGAAAATCTATACTCTAAGCTGGGTGCAGTGGTGCAAGCCTTTAATCCCAGCACTTTGGGAGGCTGAGACAGGAGAATCGCAAGTTCAAAGCCAGCCTCAGCAATGGCAAGGTGCTAAGAAACTCAGTGAAATCCTGTCTCTACATAAAACACAAAATAGGGCTGGGGATGTGGCTCAGTGGTCGAGTGCCCCTGAGCTCAGTCTCCAGTGCCAAAAAAAAGAAAAGAGAATCTATACTCCAATAAAATAGAAAATCTTGAAGACATTGACAAATTTCTAGACATATATGACGTATCCAAATTGAATCAGGAGGACATAAAAAATTTAAACAGATCAATTTCAAGCAATGAAATTGATGATGCCATCAGAAGCCTAGCAAGAAAGCAAGCCCAGGACAAGATAGTTTCTCAGCTAAGTTCTACCAGACCTTCAAAGAAGAACTAACATTAATCCTTCTCAAATTATTCCATGAAATAAAATAGGAAGGAACCCTTCCAAACTCATTCCATGAGGCTAGTATCACCCTGAAACCAAAACCAGACAAGAACACATCAAAGAAAGAAGTCTTCAGATCAATATCAATGGTTTCTTTTTAAAACTATGAAAAGATGATGTGAGCACCAAAATGGGAGTGACATATAAATGGTCATTTAATAATACTTATATATGTGTGTATGTATAATATTTCTCTTTATAAGATGACAGTGTCCATTCACTAAAGCATATCCTTCTGTTCCATACAAGCAAAACTCTACACAAAATGAAAAAAAAAAACAAAAACACCCAAATAAGTATGTTGTAGAAGAGAATCACATTTTTGATAAGCAAATGCATAGAATGAGTTTTGCATCTGTCCTTTTTCTCACTTTTCCCCAATGGTAAGATACACTCATGGAACAGCAGTGCAGTTCCTGACATCTAACCCTCTCCCTGCAAAAAATAACTCCTTTACTCTGTACTCTAGAAAAGGATCACATGTAAGTAGAAGGAGTATAAGAGTGGAATCCTTAAGCAGACTGATCACAGAAGAGGATACCATAATGCTGCATCTGAACCACTGAGGTCTCAGGCTCACAACTGAGCTACACCTGTGTGATATAGATGAGAAAAGTAAAGGTTTTGGGAACTGAACTGACAGCTCAGCAACCATGCACAAATAATGAGATAGAATTTGTAGTCAGAACAAAAATGAGTTTATTGTACAAAATAACCACAGTTAATAACATTTTAAAACTATCAACATTCTCAAGTATAACAGAAACCAAAGTCTATTCAATATATCATTCAAAATGTCCAGTTTACAATCTAAAGTTACTTTACAAAAAAACAAAACAAAACAGAAAAATGTGATCACTTCTCAAATGAAAGAAATTTCACTGATTTCAAAGTCAAGATGACTCAGAGGTTAGAATCATCAGACAAATACTATAAGGCAGAATATCTGTGCTCTACCTGAAAATATGCAACTACATTCAATTTCAAATGACTGGGATATAGAAGTTCTCTAAAATAGAAAAAACTAATATAAAATAACCTAATAAAAATTTTAAAACCAAAAAATTTTTAAATTCACCAGATGGAGCCCATTTCAAAATAGGAGATGAGAAAACAAAGGGTCAGAGAACTTAATTATAAAAAGAAATTTTCCAATTTAATGACAAGAAATAAAAAACTGTTAGAAAATAAAGAACAGAGCTTTAGAGAGCAGTAGGATAACATTAAAAAGCCACATATGTGTGTCATTTGAGTCCCCTCAAAATAAGGAGAGCAAATTGAGCAGAAAAATATTTGAAAAAATAATCATAGAAACCTCAAAAAAATGTTTAAAAAATTTACCATATAGGATAATCAACCATCATCAAATAAAAACCTAAAAGAAAAATATCTCCAAGCCTACTATTATCAAAATACTAAAAAGCAAAGATAAAGAAAAATATTTTGAAAACAAAGAGAAAAAAATGACACATTAAATATGAATCGTGGACTTCTCATCACTAGTCCTGTCAGCCAAAGGCAGTTCCTTTAAACTATGAAGGAAAACAACTGTCAGCTTCGAATTCTACACTTGCTGTAGAATTCACTATTTCAGGAATGAAAATCAAATAAAGATTCTCTCAAACAACAACTAAGAAAACTGGTTGCCAGCATATCTGCTTCACCAGAAATGTGAAACAAAATTCTTCAAGCAGGAGAGAAATAATAGAAGAATGAAGTATGAAACCTTAGTTGATAAAACAAGAGTAAGAGAATTAATAAATATTGGGATAAATATAATAAACTGATTTTGCTCTTAAGTTTTCAAAAATAGGCATGATAGTTGAGACTAAAACATGATATTGGTTTGTAGGACTTTATGAGTATATCTATATAATGCAAAGTTTCATTATTATATAAAGTTCAGTAGGAGTGGGTGCTATAAAATAACCTATGTAATTGATTGCAGGATTTCCACATTTTAGAGGAAATGGAAGAATACAACAATATTAATTCTAAACTGTGAAAGGGTAGGGAAGCATACTATAGTTTCAGGGGGAAAATGCAAAGAGATATGGCCACAAAGGCATACATTTAAAAAAATAATAAAATAAATAAATTAGTAATCAATCAAAAGAAAAATGCAGGAAAGGCTAGACATAAGAATAAAAATAGGGGATCCCGGTTCCAAGATGGCAGCCAAGACGACTCCTCCGTGCTGGTCTCTCCAGGACTGGAGCCTGAAGTAGTGGAAATACCGTCTCCCAGCCAGCTTCGTGACATCATCCTACAGCTCATCATCCCCCACAGGAATTTCACTCGCACATGTACGCAGGGCCACCAGGCAGCAGTGATTGCCACAAGTAGCATGACTTTAGCGGCGAGCGGCAAAACACAGCTGCAGCGCAGGGCCCCAGCCCAGGGCTCCAGCCCAGGACTCACCCCGGGCATGTGGGGCCTGCTTCTACACGGAGTTCCTGGCTCCAGCAACCACTCAACCATGCAGGGCCCCTAGCAATTGCTCCTGTGGACAAACGTCTCCCGCGCAGGATCCCCGGCTACTATTCTTTGTGGATCTCCATTTACCAGGGCAGAATTTCCTGCACCAGGAAACGCCTGACAGCGTCTGAGGACAAACTTTTACTTCAACACAGAACACCATGAAACAGTGTCTCCACTGCATCCAAGACTACCAGCAGCCCAGAACTTCACCCTGTTGCTGAAGCAGATGGCTTCCCTGTGAGACCCTCACCTTACCTAGGACATTCTTCACCCAACGAGGAAATTCCAGTAAGCAACGGACAACGCCACCTACTGGAGGTGAAGGGAAGCAAACCTGTGTATTTACATTGAGACTTTATTTTTTTATTCTTATTTTTTATTTTATCCTTTATCTTTCTTTCCTAATATTCCTTTTGTTTAATCTTTTTGTTTTATTTCTCTGCTCATTTCTTCTTTCCTTTCTTTTTTTTCCCTTTCCTCTTTTCTCACTCGCTCTTTTCCCAATCTAATCCCCAACAGTTGTGAAACCAAGTATTTGTTATACAGTAGGATATGGTAGACTGGGATTTCTGAACAGCATACTAGAGTGGTATTATATAGTCTTGTAACTCCCGCTTACATATGTTTTATTTTTCTTACTATCATGTCTCCTCGTTAGCTGTATTCTCTTTTCTTCTTCCTTACTAGTTTTCCCCAACTCTCTTTTGTTCTTTCTACTAACAGCCAACTTCTCTTGGATTCCTTTTTCATGCTTTCTAACATCTAATAACCATATCCTCACTTTCTACTACCCTAACATTGTATCGTACACCCCACCCTCAAGTTTCTCTAGCCCGCCAACAGAAACTATAGACTCTTGTGCAAACCTATTGTTTACATATTAGATGTTAAAGGAACTCATAAGTGTTGTATATTGTGACTAAACTATAAATGTATATAGGAGCTATTAGGAGCTACTTGGTTCGAAACTATATATTGTTGGTATTGACAACAATCAATATTGGTCTCCCCTTTAAAGGAGAGGTATTGAAACCCTGCAGGGAAACTACAATCCTATAGGAGTAAAAACTGTAACACCTTGGATCGGCATAGCTAGAAGGAAAGACACACAAACACCATGAAAAAACAAGGGAAGGAAGTGCCTCAAACAAACCAAGATACTACATTATTAGAATCCATGGTCAGTACAGCAGAAGAAATGACAGAACAGAAGCTCAGGATGTACATAATTAAAATTTCTGTGACTTAAAGAATGATATAAGACAGCAAGCCCAGTCAGCAAAAGATCATTTTGATAAAGAGATACATAGGCAAATACAGGAAGGAAAAGAGCAGTTCAATAAGGAGGTAGAGATTCTGAAAGGGAACCAAATAGAAATCCTTAAAATGAAAGAAACAATAAACCAAATTAAAAACTCAATAGAAAGCATCACCAACAGATTAGACCACTTGGAAGACAGAACCTCAAATACTGAAGACAAAATATTTAACCTTGACAATAGAGTTGACCACATAGTGAAGATGGTAAGAAACCATAAACAACATCCAAGAACTATGGGATAATATTAAAAGACCAAACTTAAGAATTATCGGGATAGAGGAAGACATAGAATTCCAAACCAAAGGAATGAGCAACCTATTCAATAAAATAATATCAGAAAACATTCCAAATATGAAGAATGAATTGGATAATCAAATACAAGAGGCTTACAGGACACCAAATGTACAAAATCACAACAGATCTACACCAAGGCACATCATAATGAAAATTCCTAACATTCAGAATAAGGAGAGAATCTTAAAAGCCACGAGAAAAGGAATCAGATTACATGTAGGGGAAAGCCAATTAGGATCACTGCAGACTTCTCAGCCCAGACCCTGAGAGCAAGAAGGTCATGGAACAGCATATACCAAGTGCTAAAAGAGAGCGGATGCCAACCAACAATCTTATATCCAGCAAAATTAAGTTTTAGGTTTGATGATGAAATAAAAACCTTCCAAGATAAACAAAAATTAAAAGAATTCACAGCAAGAAAGCTGGCACTACAGAACATTCTTGGTAAAATATTCCATGAGGAGGAAATAAAAAACAATAATGAAAACTTGCAGAGGGAGGAGCTATACTAAAGGCCAATCAAAGGAGAAATGCAATCAAGTTAAAAACTAAGAATAAACCAAAATGACTGGAAATACAAACCATGTCTCAATAATAACATTGAATGTCAATGACCTAAACTCAGCAATTAAAAGACACAGACTGGCAGATTGGATTTAAATAAAAAGATCCAATAATATGCTGCCTCCAAAAGACTCATCTCATAGAAAGAGACACTCACAGATTTAAGGTGAAAGAATGGAAAAAAAAATTATCATTCACATGGATTGTGTAAACAAGCAGGAGTTTCCATCCTCATTTCAGATAAAGTGGACTTCAAACCAAAGTTAGTGAAAATGGATAAAGAAGGTCATGTCATACTGCTTAAGGGAATCATACACCAACAAGACATAACAATCTTAAATACCTATTCCCCAAACAATGAGACAGCCATGTTTGTCAAACAAACCCTTCTCAAATTCAAGAATCAAATAGACCCCAACACAATGGTATTGGGTGACTTTAACACATGTCTCTCACCACTGGATAGATCTTCAAACAAAAACTAAACAAAGAATCCACAAGACTTAATAGAACAATCAATGATCTAGACTTAATGGATATATATAGAATATTCCATCCTTCAACAAGCAAATGCACTTTTTTCTCAGCATTTGGATCCTTCTCCAAAATAGAGCATATGCTATGCCACAAAGCAAGTGTTAGTAAATACAAAAAAAGAAAAAAAAATAGAGATACTACCCTGCATTCTTTCTGACCATAATGGAATGAAACAAGAAATTAATGACAGTTTAAAAAAAAGAAGCCACTACAACACCTGGAGACTCAATAATTTTCTATTGAACAATGCATGGGTTACAGAAGACATCAGGGAAGAGATAAAAAAATTCTTGGAGGTAAATGAGAACTCTGATACAATATACCAAAATCTCTGGGCCACTATGAAGGCAGTGCTAAGAGGAAACTTCATTGCATTAAGCTCATATATTCAAAGATGTAAAAGTCAACATAAATGACTTGACACTACAACACAAAGCTCTAGAAAAAGAAGAACAAAGTAACACCAAAAGAAGTAGAATACAGGAAATAATTAGAATCAGGGCTGAAATCAATGAAATTGAAACACAAGAAACAATTCAAAAAATTGATAAGACAAAAAGCTGGTTGTTCAAAAAAATAAACAAAATTGACAAACCTTTAGCCACCCTAACAAAAAGAAGGAAAGAGAAAACCCAAATTACCAAAATTTGTGATGAAAAAGGAAATATCACAACAAACCCTGCTGAAATACAGAGGATAATCAGAAACTATTTTGAAAACTTATATTCCAGTAAATTAGAAAACCCTGAAGACACTGACAATTCCTAGAGACATATGACCTACCCAAACTGAACCAGGAGGACACTCATGACTTAAACAGATCAATTAAATGCAAGGAAATAGAAGAGGCCATCAAGAGCCTTCCAACCAAGAAAAGCCCTGGACCAGATGGATTCTCAGCTGAGTTCTACAGGATTTACAAAGAAGAACTAACTCCAATACTCCTCAAATTATTCCACAAAATAGAAATGGAAGGAACCCTTCCAAACTCATTCTATGAGGCTAGTATCACCTTGATTCCAAAACCAGACAGAGGCATGTCAAAAAAGGAAAATTTCAGACCAATATCCCTGATGAATATAGATGCAAAAATTCTCAAGAAAATTTTGGCAAATTGCATACAAAAGCATATTAAAAAAATAGTGCACCATGATCAAATGGGGTTCATTCCAGGGATGCAACGTTAGTTCAACATACAGAAATCAATAAACGTAATCCATCACATCAATAGACTTAAAGATAAGAATCACATGATTCTATCAATTGATGCAGAGAAAGCATTTGACAAAATACAGAACCCTTTCATGTTCAAAACACTAGAAAAACTAGTGATAGTAGGAACATACCTCAACATTGGTAAAGCAATCTATGCTAAGCCTAAGGCCAACATCATCCTAAATGGAGAAAAATTGGAAGCATTCCCTCTAAAAACTGGAACAAGACAGGATGCCCTCTTGCACCACTCTTTGAAACTCTAGCCAGAGCAATTAGACAGATGAAAGAAATTAAAGGGATACGAATAGGAAAAGAAGAACTCAAACTATCATTATTTGCAGACGACATGATTCTATACTTAGAGGATCAAAAAAATTCCACCAGAAAACTTCTAGAACTGATAAATGAATTCAGCAAAGTTGCAGGATATAAAATCAATATCCATACATCAAATGCATTTCTATACATCATCAATGAGTCCTCTGAAAGAGAATTTAGAAAAACTACTCCATTCGCAATAGCCTCCAAAAAAGTAAAATACTTGGGAATAAATCTAACAAGAGTGGTGAAAGACCGCTACATCGAAAATTACAAGACACTAAAGAAAGAAATTGAAGAAGATCTTAGAAGATAGAAAGACCTCCCCTGTTCCTGGATAGGCAGAATCAATATTATTAAAATGGCCATACTACCCAAAGCATTATACAGATTCAATGCAATCCCAATTAAAACCCCAGAGTCCTTTCTTATAGAAATAGGAAAGGTAATCATGAAATTCATTTGGAAAAATAAGAGACCCAGAATAGCCAAAGCAATCCTGAGCAAGAAGAGTGAAGCAGGAGGCATCACTCCTTAAACTTTACTACAATCAGACCTTAAACTTTACTACAAAGCTATAGTAACAAAAACGGCATGGTACTGGCACCAAAATAGACATGTAGACCAATGCTACAGAATAGAAGACACAGAGACTAATGCACACAAATACAGCTATCTCATACTAGACAAAGGTGCCAAAAGCATACATTGGAGAAAAGATAGCCTTTTCAACAAATGGTGCTGGGAAAACTGGAAATCCATATGCAGTAAAATGAAACTAAACTCCTATCTCTCACCGTGCACAAAACTCAATTCAAAGTATATCAAAGACCTAGGAATTAGACCAGAGGCCCTGCATCTAATTGAGGAGAAAGTAGGTCCAAATTTCATCATGTTGGATTAGGCCCCGAATTCCTTATCAAGACTCCTATAGCACAAGAAATAAAAGCAAGAATCAATAATTGGATGGACTCAAACTAAAAAGCTTCTTCTCAGCAAAAGAAACTATCAGTGAGGTGAACAGAAAGCCTACATTCTGGGAGCAAATTTTTGCCACATGTACATCAGATAGAGCACTGATCTCCAGGATAAAGAACTCAAAAATCTTAATACCAAAAAAACAAACAACCCAATCAATAAATGGGCTAAGGAGCTGAATAGAAACCTCTCAGAAGAAGATATATAATCAATAAATGAATATATGAAGAAATGTTCAACATCTCTAGCAACTAGAGAAACGCAAATCAAAACTACTCTCAGATTTCATCTCACCCCAGTCAGAATGGCAGCTATCCAAAATACCAGCAACAATAAGTGCTGACGAGGATGTAGTAAAAAGGCACACTCAAACATTGCTGGTGGGACTGCAAACTGGTGCAACCAATCTGGAAAGCAGAATGGAGATTCCTTAAAAAACTTGAAATGGAACCACCATTTGATCCAGCTATTCCACTCCTTGGCCTATACCCTAAAGATTTAAAAACAGCATATTATAGTAACACAGCCACTTCAATGTTTATAGCAGTGCAATTCACAATTGCAAAACTGTGGAAGCAACCCAGATGCCCTTCAATAAATGAACGGATAAAGAAACTGTAGTACATATATACAATGGAATATTATTCAGCAATAAAAGAATAAAATTATGGCATTTGCGGTAAACAGATGGAACTGGAGAACATTATGCTAAGTGAAGTAAGCCAATCCCAAAAAACCAAATGCCAAATGTTCTCTCTGATTACTGGATGTTGATACATAAGGGGGGTGGGAATGGGGAACATAGAAGAAATGGAGGAACTCTGGATGGGGGAGGGGGTAGGAGGGGGGAGGGAAAAGGGAAGGGGTGTAGTAAAGATGGTTGAATGAGATGGTCATCACTACCCTAGGTAAAGGTATGAAGACACAAATGGTGTGACTCTATCTGGTTTGCAACCAGAGAAGTAGAAACATTGAGTACTATATATGTACTATGACTTGAAATGCATTTAAATAAATTAATTGTAAAAATGTTGGTAACTAATAATACAAAAAAAAAGAATAAAAATAGGATAAGAAAAACAGAACAAAGAATTAGATGATGGACTCAAATCCATGCATTCCAAAAATTACATTAAATATTAACAAACACTGTAATTAAAAGGCAGATATTGAGTATGGTTTGAATGTTTTTATCCCCCTGAAAATTCATGTTGAAACTCAATCCCTAATGCTATGGAATTAAGGTTTGGCCATCAGTGGATGATTGAGGCAAAGTAGGTTCTGACTTCATGACTGGAATTAAGCCCTTTAAAAAGGCTCAATAGAAGGAAGTGACCCTTTTCTTTGCCCAGTTCCACCCCTCTCATCATGTGAAGACAGAGTACTCCTCCTCTCAGGAGGATGCAGCTATATGGCACCATCTTGGATGTGGAGACTGGGCCCTTCGCAAACATTGAACCTGCCAGTATCTTGATGTTGGACTCCTAGCCTCCAAACTATTAGGAATAAATTTCTGTTCTTTGTAAATTACCCAGTCTGTGATACTTTTTTATAGCAGCACAAAGGTACTAAGAAATAGACAAAAAGTGGATAAAAAAGGAAGACCTCAACATATGCTGATTAAAAGAGACAAATTTTATGTACAAGACAATGTGAATTTCAAGTGATGTGGGAAAAGTGTACATGAAAAAAAAAACTGGAGTGGGAATTTTAATATAAGGTAAAATAGACTTCAAAACAAAATTATTACCAGACAGAAAAGAGAATTTAATAATCATAGCTGCACACAATTACAATTATTAAAGGATATAACGGAATAGGATATTTAGATAATTCCACAATTTTAGTAGTAGATTTTAATTCTATTCTCTCAGAAACCTAGATAAAAGTATAAGTGAAGTTTTATGTGATTTGAAAACAGTCTAATTTTGCTTACTTGAAAATTTTGCCATCTTTAGTGATATAATTTATATACCATAAAATTTGACCATTGAAAATGTGCAATTCAGTGGGTTTCAGCATTATCCAGTTTTGTAACCATCACCAAAATTTGTTTTGAACATATTAATGCTCCCCAAAAGAAACTCTATACCCACTAAAAGATATTCCCCAATCCCTAACCCCAGGCAATCAGAAATATATATTAACAGATTTGCCTATTCTGAACATTTCAAACAAAAGTATGTAAACTCACAGTGCTGTTAATTACTGTGAGAGCATCCAGAAGTTTGACAGTAAAATCTGAAATAGAAACTGCCAAGAAGATTTGTATAGGATCACTGTCTTTCCTGGGCATGGGAAAGGCTATAGCATGTCCTAGTCTGTATGCAATCAGGAGCCATCAGAACAGGACATGGAGAAAGTTTTGAAACATTGCCAAGGCTGTATAGGATCCATCAATAAGTGATGGACACTACATGGGCACTAGGAGCACAACCTCAGAGGAAACCATGACTGAGAAATAAGTATTCTGACTCAGGGGCTACTCTCAGGTATCCAGGCTTGAAAATAAAATCACATATTATCTCTAGCAGTCAGTGAGATGGCATGCATTCCCAAGGCTGCACTTTCTCAGCAGTGAACAGTAAGCAAATCTTGAATCTACTAGTCCTTGATAAAACATGGTACTGGGTTCACTCCTGAGTACCAAAAACAAAACAAAACAAAAACACCACCAACCATGGTGGCACATGCCTGTAATCCCAGCAGCTTGGGAGGATGAGGCAGGACGATTGCAAGTTCAAAGCCAGCCTCAGCAAAAGCGAGGCACTAAGCAACTCAGTGTGACTCTGTCTCTAAATAAAATACAAAATAGGGTTGGGGATGGGGCTCAGTGGTCGAATGCCCCTAAGTTCGATCTCCTATGTCCCCCCCTAAAAGAAACCCACAAAAAAATAAACTATGGATCACAGAAAAAGCTCACAATAGAAATCAGAAAATAATTTAAACTTAATTATAATGAAAAAACAGTATAAAAGATTATGTGATGAAACATAAGCTCTACCTTAAGAAAAATGTGTTGCTTAAACGCATCTATTAAGAATAAAATGGAGAGTGACATCAGCAAGATTAAAGAATAGGAAGCCCCAAGCCCTCCTTCCCCACAGAGATACAGATTTCAACAATGAATGGACCAGTTGCCTCTATGCGAAATTCACAAACCTAGTAAGAGGTTCTTGCACCCTAAGAGAAAGAAATATTTATCAAAACCCAGAGGGAAAATTTCCAGCAATCTCTCAATAGCACCTAGGGCACGATTGGGAGGAAATTACAAATTTCTCCCTGGGGAGGAAAATAATTAGAACCTACATCCAATGTTCTGATTTAGGGACAGGGATTTCTGAGGAACTCTTTTCTGTATTTCCTAAATCCTAGTAAAGATGCTTTTGAACTTAAAAAGGATATGTCCCAATAAACCCATTTACATTGAAAATGGCATGTTAAAAATTCATTTAGCGAACCTAAGCTACCAAACATCATAGCTTAGCAACACACACAGAGTAAAATATGGATTGTTTACTTTTATAGTCATGTGATTGACTTAGAGCTGTGGCTTGCTGCTGCTGCCCAGCATCCCAAGATATGTCCTAATATATATCACAAGCCTAGAAAAAGATAAAAATTAAAAATTGGAAGGATATTTTCTGCTGAATATATGTTGCTGTCACATCATCATAAATTTGCAAAAAAAAAATAGTAAATCAAATTATGTAAGTCAGGAACCATCTGTATTAAGAAGAATGGGTACATGAGACAGACCAGGGCCACTAAAAACCAAAGGTAATCCACGTACCTGAGTTGGCAATACCAAAAGTAGATCATAGGTGGGGTACCAGTGCTGTGTTTCACATCCATCAGAAAGGCTGCATATGTCTCAGACAAACACCAGGGGGAATATCTGAGTAGAAACTGCGAATGGAAAATTCACATGAAAAAATAACAAACTAGATTCTTATCTGCCATTATATATAAAAACAACACAAAATTTGTAGTGACTAAAATTTAAGACACTCAAATTATAAAACTACAGAAAAAATCTAGAGAAACATTCCATAACATTGGTAGGGGCAAGGATTTTTTGGATAAGACCTAAAAAGCACAAAAATACAAAACAAAAAGACAACGAGATTACATCAAACTAAAAAGCAAAGCACAGCAAAGAAAACAATCAAAGCGTGAATAGACAACCTACAGAATATGAGAAAATATTTGCAAAATAGACATCTGATGAGAGGTTAATATCCAATATATAGGAGAAATTCAAATAACTTTTTAAAAATCTCATTAAAAAAGGGGCAAAGTTGGGAGCTATGAAGCAGACCTATAATCCCAGTGGCTAGAATGGCTGAGGCAGGAGAATTATAGTTTGAGGCCAGCCTCAGCAACTTAAAGAGAACCTAAGCGTTAGTGAAACCATGTCACAAAATACAAAATAAAAATGGCTGAGGTTGTGGCCCAGTGGTTAAGCAGTCTTGGGTTCAATCCCTGGTACTGCCTCCCACAAAAAAAAAAAAAAAAAAAAATAAGGTGAAAGACCTGAATAAACATTTCTCAAAGGAAGACATACAAATGGATAACAAGTATATGCTCAACAACACTAAACATCAGGGAAATGAAAATCAAACAACAATGAGATACACTTTACTTCAATGAGAATAGTTATTTATCAAAAAATACAAAAGATAGCATGTGATGGTAACAATGTGGAGAAAAGGAAATCCTTGTACACTATTGTTGGGCATGTAAATTAAGACAGTCATTATGGAAAACAGTATGAATTTTCCTCAAGAAATTAAAAAGAGCACAATCAAGCAATCCCATAATTCCACTTCTGGCTATATGAAATGATACTAGCATGTTGAAGACATACCTGCACTCTATTCACAATAGTAAAGACATGGAATCTACCTCAGTGTCCATTACCTGATGACCATGTATAAAAATATGGTACATATACATAATAAAATATTTTCTAGTCATAAAAAGAATGAAATCCTGTTATTTGCAACAATACAGATGAACCTAGAGCACATTATGGTGTGTGAAATACTCCAGACTCATCCGGAGAGACAAATACATCATGATCTCATTCATACATGAAATCTAAAAAGTTGATCTCATGGAAGTAGAGAGTAAAACAGTAGTCACCAAGGCTGGGGAGGATGGGAAGAGGTTGCTCAATAAGTACAAAGTTACATTTAGATAAAAAGATTAAGTTCTGGTGCTCTATTGCCCAGAAGAGCAACTATAGTTTACAATAATATATTGTATATTTCAAAATAGCTGGAAAGTTTTGTATGCTCTCACCACAAGGAAAGGAGGAGATAGATAGGTGAATTTCCCTGATTTGCATATAACACAATGCATACATGTATGAAACCCCCCCAAACTATATTATTATTATATGTCCAGTATAAATAAAATAAAACTTCATGAAAAACTGTCACAAGAGATAAAGAAATACATTATATAATGATAAGGGATTAATTAATAAGGAAGATATAACAATTATAAAAATACACATACCCAAAATTAGAACTCTCAAATAAGAATCATTTGCAAAACTGAAAGGAGAAAGAGACAGCAACACAATAATAGCAGGTAACTTCAATATCTACTTTCAGTTATCGATAAAACAACTAGACAGGTGATCAACAGAGAAAGACAGCATAAAATATTATATACCAATTGGACCTAACAAACATAAGCAAAATACTCTACCCCAAAACAGCAGAACATACATTCTTCTCAAGTACACATGGAATGTTCTCCAAGATACACCACAGATTTACCACAAATCAAATTTTGACAAATTTAAAAAGATCTAAATCATACGAAGTATGATCTCTGACCACAATGGAATGACACTAGAAATCAACAGAAGAAAAATCCACAAAAATGTAAAAATTAAACATTTCACTTTTATACAAACAAGTCAAAGTAAAAAAACCACAAGAGAATTTAGAAGCTATCTGGAGAAAACTGAAAACAAAAACACATACCAAAACTAATGAGATGCAGTGAAAGCAGCACTAAGAGGGCAGTATATAGCAGTAAACACATTTAGAAACAAGACAAATCTCATATCCCAAACCTAACTTTAAAACTAAAGGACCTGGGGAAAGAAGAACATGCTTAACCAAAAGTTAGCTAAAGAAAGGGTATAATAAAGATTAGAAAAGATAAAAATAAAATAGAGAAGAAAAATATCAATGAAACCAAGACTTGGGGATTTTTTAATGGATAAAATCAATAAACTCTTAACTGAGAGATAAAGAAGACTCAAATAAATAAAATTAGAAATAAAAGAAGATATATTAACCTTTTTTCATAAAAGCATAAGATATTAGAAAGTATTATATGAATAATTAAATACCAACCCAACATATTGAATGATCTAGAAAGAAATGAATACATTCCTAGAAACATACAACCTATGAAAGACTGAACTACTAAGTAGTAAAAAATAAGTCTGAATAAACCTCTAATGAAGAAAACCTCGGGATCCAGTAGCTTCAGTAGAGAACTCTACATATCATTTAAAAAATAATACTAATTCTCAAAATCCTCCAAGGAATTAAAATGCAGGCATATTTTTTAAATCCCGAAGTGAAAATGAAATCTTATTAAAGCACTTCAAATTGTCAAGGATTTTTGAAACAAAATCAAAATTGGAAGACTTGTATTTCCTGTCTTGCAAACATACTATAAAGCAACAGTAATCAAGATAATGTAAAACTAATATAAAGACAGCTATTTAGACAAATAAAGAGAATAGAGGACAAATAAAAGTAAAAATCCAAATCAAAACCAAAAATTAATAATTATTGGCAAAAATACAAAGAAATAGAAACTCTTGTACATTGTTTGTGATATTGTAACAGGCTATAGCCATTATAGAAAACAATATATATGTTCTTTAAAAATTATATGTAGAATTACCATATGATCCAGTGATCCCACTTCTGGGTATTTATCCAAAAGAATACAAAACAGAATCTTGAAGAGATATTCGCATCTCTATGTTCAAAGCAGCACTATTAACAATATCTAAGAAGTAGAAGCACACAACATGTCTATCAACAGATGAAGGAATAAAGAAAATGTGGTATATACATATGATAGGATATTATCAACTTTAAAAAAAGAAGAAATCCTATCCTATATGCTGTAACATGAATAGACCTTATGTGGAATGAAATTAACCAGTCACAAAAAGATAAATACTGTATGATTCCATTCCTATGGATTACTACTTTACAGGAATGGGATCAAGTACACATGGAACATCAAAATCATAAAAACAGAAAGTAGAAAAGTGATTTACCAAAGGCTGAGAAAATGATGGAGGGGGAATTAGCATTTACAGGGCCAGAATTTCAGTTATAAAATGAAAAAGTACTAGCTAGTTATCTATTGCACAACAATGGGAATATTAACACTACTGAAATATATGTTTAAAATTGTTAAGATAATAAGTTTAATGCTATGTGCATCTTGACACAATAAATAAGAAAAACTAAGACTGAAATTTAAGCTTCTTTTTTAAAGAGGCTAGAAAAATATTGCAAGTTAAACTAAAATGCGTAAGAAAAGAAATATTTAAAATAATAAAAAGATGAAATAGAATGTAAATGTACACTAGAAACAAAGTCAAAAGTTGATCCCTTGGGAAGTCTAATAAAATTTACAAAATCCTAGTAAAATGATAGGAAAAAGAGAAATAAAAATTCTTAATATCAAAAACAGAAAAAAGGACATCATTAGAGACCTTGAGATATTAAAAATATAAGGTGGTCCACACAAAAATCTACACACACACATTTATAGAAGCTTTATTCAGAGTTGTCCAAACCTGAAAGATGTTCCTGAACAAGTGAATGAAAGGATAAATTATGTTGCATTCAGGCAATGGAAGTACTAAAAAGCAATAAGCTATTTCATGATGAAGACCTAGAAGAACCTTGAATGTGTGTGATTAAGTCAAAAAAAGCCAAATCTAAATGTGACATCCTAGAAAGGGTAATACTATGGAGAATATGGTTTCCAGTGACTGGGACAGAAAGGGGTGAACTAGCAGAGCACATAGGATTTTTAGGACAGTGAACCTATTTTGTATGACATTCCATGATGGTTACAGGTCATTATACATTTGTCAAAATCTATGTAATTAATGTACATAATTGAGAGAACCTAATGTATACTTTGGACTTTGAGTAATAATAATGTACTTGTATAGGTTTATCAGTTGTAATAAATGTACAGCTGTGATGCAGGCTGTTGATAGTGGGGGAAATTGTGTATTTGTGTGGGAAGAGGCTTTGAGGGAAGTCTTTATTTCCTGTTCAATTTTGCTGCAAACTTAAAATCCTCTAAAAAACTAAAGTCCATTTAAAAATATAAGGAAAAGAAATCATGACAATTTAGATGAAATAGTCTTATTTATTGAAAAGATTTTACCAAAATTAAGAACAAAAATTATATTTTATTAATTTAAAAATTAAAATTATTATAGTAATTGAAATTATGATTAAAGAATAAATTAGGCACAAATGGCTTCACCAAAAGAAAAAATAACATCAATCTTCACAAAGGGAAAGAACAAAACTTATCTTACAAAAACTTAACTTACAAAAACTCTTCCATAAAATGGAAAATATGGGCAGACTCTATCAATTAATTTTGAGAACCTAAACTTTATACTAAACTGACAATTACAATAAAGAAAATTATAGGTCACTATCACTTACAATCACTGGTACAAAAAAAGATAAATTGCTTTTTATACCTTCCATATGCAACGGATAAACCATCATGAAAATAATTCAGTTAATTCAAAAATCACAAGTTTGGTTTCACATAAAAAGGAAGTCAATATAATTCATCACTTTATCAGAATAAGAAAATAAGACTGTTAATTCAGAGAATAGACACAGAAGAGAATTTAATGAAATTCTAGAATTTTGATAAAATTTCTAGAATTCTAGAAATAAAGGAACTTTTCTTTAATTGTATGATAGATTATTTATTAAAAATTGTCCTAGTTAACATAAGTCCTCATGAGACAAAACTGAAATCTTTCCTGCTGAGACTAAGGCTTAATATAAGAATGCATACTATCTGTTCCTTTTACATAGCATTGTCTTAAAGAGTCTATCCAACATAGTAAAGCAAAAAAAAAAAAAAGAAAAGAAAAAGCACAAAGATTATAATGGAACAAGTAAAACTGTCATTATCAACAGACAACATGATTGTGTACATAGTAAATATAAATGAATCTACAAGTCAGTGTTCAGAATTGAGTTAGTGTGTTTGATTATTACAAGGTACATAAAAATATCTATTATTTCTATATACTAGCAACATATAGTAGGAAAATAAAACATAAAATAATGCCATTTACAATAACATTAAAAAACCAAATATAGCAAAGTCAATCCAAAAAATATATGGAAAACTTCTATACAGACAACTACAAAAATATCTGAGTGAAATTTTCAAAAATACCAAGACATGAGGACTAGGCTTGGATGTAGCTCAGCAGCAAAGCATTTGCCTTGCATTCACAAAGCCCCAGTTCAAAAAAATAAAAAGAGAAAACACAAATACATGAAGACCAAATCAAGTTAATGATTAAAAAGATTCAATATTTTTTAAATAACAGCTTTTTTCCCTAATGTTCTTTATATTCTATGTATTTCAAATCACAATCTTCAGTATGTGTTCTATGAAAAGCAGATGTAAAATTTTTCATGGAATGTCAAAGATCCAAGAATGACTACCACTTTTTTCTTCTTATCACTGTATTTACCAATATATATTAATTGTACAAATTAACAGGTTTTGCTGTGGCATTTCCATACACTCATACACCATGCTTTGGCTACCTTCCCTTTTCCACCCTTTCCCACTACTCCTTCCCCTTTCTTCTCAAAGTTCTTTCCTGTCTCTAGTCTCTAATAGTCCCTCTTGTACCACCAAAGAAGACTATTGTCTATTTCCTTTTCCTTTTTTTTCTTTACTTTCCACATGAGAAAATATCTGATACTTCTTTTCTTTTTTTTTTTTTTTTTTTTTTTGGTACCGGAGATTGAACTCAGGGGCACTCGACCCCTGAGCCACATCCCCAGCCCTATTTTGTGTTTTATGTAGAAACAGGGTCTCACTGAGTTGCTTAGTGCCTCGCCATTGCTGAGGCTGGCTTTGAACTCGCGATTCTCCTGTCTCAGCCTCCCTAAGTGCTGGGATTACAAGCGTGAGCCACCGCGCCCGGCTCTGATACTTCTTTTCTACATCTGATTTATTTCCCCTGATAACTTCTAGTTCCATTAATTTTCCTGCAAGTTACAGTATTGCATTCTTGTTTGTGGCTAAATAATACTCAATTGTGTATGTGTATAATATTTTCTTTATCCATTCATTTGTCAATAGGCATCTAGGCTAAATTCATATCTTTGGCTATTGTGAATAGTGCAGCAATAAACATAGGTATACAGGCCTCTCATTTATATGCTGACTTCATTTTCTTCAGATACATACCCAGGAATGAGATAGCTGAATCATGGTAGTCCTATTTTTGGTGTTTTGATGAACTTTCACACTGTTTTCCATAATAGGTGTACTAATTTATATTTCCACTTACAGTGTGTAAAGGTTTCTTTTTCTCCACAACTTCACCAGAATTGGTTATTTTTTGTGTTTTTGATGATAGCCATTCTAACTGGGGTGAGATAAAATCTCATTGTAGTTTTGATTTGCATTTCTTGTAGAAAAATGAAGTTGGAGGATTTTCTTACCTAATATTAAGTCAAATCTACAGTAATAAGCCAGTGGACTATTTGGCAAGGTTTGAGAAAAATATATTTCTGGATCAGAACAGCACATTCAGAAACAAATCCACACATATATGGCAAACTGACTTATAATCTATGTAGCGCTACAGGGCAGTGGAGAAAGGATGGATTTTTTTGTCAATAAATATTGCTGGAAAAGTTGGATATTCACAGGGGAAAAAGGTAATAACTTTAACACTCCTTTTACATCAAACACCCAAAAAACACTTTCAAGTAAAATTTATTTTACATGCATAAGCTAAAATACTAAAGTTGTAGAAGAAAACAAACAACAATATCTTTATGACTTCATAACTTATAAAGATTTTTAAAACCAAACAATAGCTAGTAACCACAAAGAATAAAAATGAAATATTGAACTTTATTAAAATTACAATTTTTTAGGGTTATCAAAAAGAAATTGTGAAGAAAGTGAAAAGGTATATAGAAATACATGTACATGAACCTAAAAATATATATAAATTTACATGTTAGTGTATATACATACATATGTAGAATAGATAAAACATTTCTACAAAGACAGAGTACTGGACAATGAAAAAGAAATAATGCAGAGGTGCTTAACAAAGGAATATATTCAAATAGCCAAACATACTCAATGTCATTAACTCTTAAGGAATTGCAAATTAAACCCACAATGCAATATTAATATATACTAATGAGAACACTAATATGAAATATATACATTCATATATGTACAAATGCATAAATGACAATAAAAACATGTGAAAAGTTATAATAATTAAGCAACTTACGCATTGTCATTGGGAATCAAAATTGGTGCATTGTCCTGGGAAATCAGTGTTGGTTTTTGACTTATTCTAAGGTATGATACAGCAATTTTGTGCTTACTAATATACTCAAAATAAATGCACATATGCTTGTAGTTTTATTTATAATGGCCACTTCAATGAATGCCAAACCTAGCTTAAATACTCTAGGGTGACAGATAACAGAACGACAATTATTTTGGGGATGGTGAATAATGACAGGGAAGGGCATAATGGAAGTTTCTGTGATGCTGATCATTTTTTTTCTAAATCTATTTGGAGCGATGTTTATACAAGGAATTCACATAATAATTTATTTTAGTTCTCCACCCTTAGCCCATTCTACACTCTGCAGCAAGAAAATTTTTAAAATAAAAATAAATATAAAACAAAAGCTTTAAGGGGCAGTATATATGCTATTTAATACTTCCATTATAAAAGTGGACTGCCCAAAAGTGAGATAGATAATGTACAACTGTCTATAAAGGATTATAGTTTCATTTATCATCAGTAATTAATTTAGAATACAAGCTGGTTCTGAACTCCAGACTCAGAGGAGTATACGGAAGAGAATCAATTTAAAATAGTGTATAAACTAGCAAATAATATAACTTCCAATCTATATTTTCCAAAAAGTTTAACTGTTCTTTGTTGTACCTCATTAATGTGCACAAAATACAGCATTTTCATAATTAACTTGTATTGAGCAATGTTTGCATCTCAGTCCTATAGTGCAAGCATGGTCATATGTATGCATTACATTCATAAATACTTATAAGCAATTAACATCTAATAGAATTCAGAAGAGTATGACATTTAAAAACACAAACATTTTGAATAATGGAAAGAAATCATTGAAAATCCTATATTCACTACTATGCAGCTGCTAAACTGGGCAAATCCTTAATCTCTCTAGGTTGCAGAAATAGTGGTTTGAGCTTGGGCTGGTCATTTAGTCTGTCTACTTATGAGGCAAGCTATCAGAAAACAGGCCACCTAAGATAGTCACTGAAGTTGGTTCTAAATCTAACACACTAATTTAAATGTAAATTTAAAAGGACTCCCTTTTTTAAAAAAGCATCTCAATCAGGCTTTTTATTACTGCCTGATATAGGAAATGCCTCATCTCTTCCATAACTTGCTTGACTGATCAAATTATAAATTAATTGAAAACAGATGACTATTTCTGGCTTGCCCAATATCAAATGTATTGACTTTTCTTTGCTTGGGTAAGTTTTGCTTAGTATCCTCCAAGCTACAATTAATAAACCATCACTTACATTTTCCCATACATATTAATCACATGACATATTTTCTGCCTAAAGAGACACCAATTTATAAAGGATAGCTGTAAATAGATGAGAGTTAATTATGCCTAACAATCTACTTCTTAATTTATATGAAAGTGTCTACTAATGCTATAATCTAGCATGACTTGTGTTTTCACTATATTTTATTAAGGAAACTTTTTAAATCTTTTGAAAATACAAAGTAGCCTACTTTATATTTAAATTATTTTAATTATATTTTTAGATTGTTTTTTAGAAATGAATTATTTTGAAAGTACAATTTGTCAGAAATAAAACATGTTAATATCAAATGCAGAAAAAATTTAAACAAAGGAAATATATAATTATCTTAGTCAGCAAAGGATGTTACAACAAAATACCATAGGCTGAATGGTATAAACAACAGGAAGTTATTTCTTAAAATTCTGGAGCCTGGGAAGTCTAAGTTACCTATTCTTAAAAGGATACTAGTTCCATAATGGGGTCCTCATCCTCATGACCCCATTTAAATCTAATTATCTCCCAAAGACCCTATCTCCAAATACCATCATGTTGAGGGGGTGGGGGTTAAGACTTCAACATGAATTTTGTGGAGACACAAACATCTAATCAAAAAACAAAGATTTTATAGAGACATGACAATTTTGAAGCAAATAGAACAGTATACAGAAAATCACAGGGAATATGAAAAGTCACAAATTTCTTCAGAACAGACTAAGTGAAGTATGTAATGGGAGATAAAACTGAAAATACAATGTTTGATCAAACTGTAAAGATATTTTTATGATATATAAAGGCGATTTTGTCCCTCAAGCCATGAATAGTCACCAAAGATCAGGAAAGGAATTAAAGATCAAAGCAGTACTTGATGAAATTTTAATTTGATAGAATGTTTGAAATATACTGATGGAAGAATTTTCTGAATTCCCGTTTTCACTGTTGCCTATGCATATTCTGCTCATTCCCAAATATTTATTTCTAACCCTTTTACTCTTACCCAAGGTACAGAAATGACAATAGAAATGATTATCTTTCAGGTTTTTCAAGTTCAACATAAACAAAACTTATACATTACACTCAAACTCTTCTTCTGACATATTTTTTGTTCTTCTTAATAATGCTTCCATCTGCATTGCCACATATCTAGGAATCTCATCCCCATTAATGAATTTCCAGTCTGGTTTTCCTGTCTCCTAAACCCTTCTCCAGTCTAATCCTGTGGTCTCCATTTTCACTGCACAGCCATAAGTCAAGTCTACATCACTATGACTAACCATGTCTTCTAAAGATGTTTGAAGAACTCCACCCCAAATCCGTGCTATCCCCTGCTGCACCAAATTTTTAAAATAAAAAAATAAGTAAGCAAACAAAATTTTGAGTGAACAGATATTTTCATGTCACTCACTTGAGTCTAATAGGTAAAGTTATGAATTTTAGAATCTCACATAAGCATTCAGTTTATCAACACTACAAGATGGGCCACACAACCACCAGCAGAGACAAAGTTCATTTCGAACACATGCTGTTTCTATATAGCCAGTGTAGGGTAAAGATATGCATCAATCAACTTTATATGAGCCCTGAATGTAAGATCTCTGCCTCTGCTTCAGCCCGTGCTCAGCTACTTCTACTTATTCACTTGTTACTCCAACATATTCAGCCACTGGGAAGTTCAGAGCTTCCAAACTCATTTTATGGTCCAACTTAAATTACTATATTGCATATTAGAACACACACTTCAAAACACTTATCTTCCTCCCTCCCTCCCTCCCTCCTTCCCTCCTTCCTTCCTCCTTCCCTCCCTCCCTCCCTCCCTCCCTTCCTTCCTTCCTTCCTTCCTTCCTTCCTTCCTTCCTTCCTACCTAGGGCCTTGCTAAGTTGCTGAAGCTGGCTTGAATTCGTAATCCTCCTGCCTTAGCCTTCCAAACCACTGGGAATACAGGTATGCACTAAGGTGCCCAGCTTCCAAGTACTGATTTTCTTTTTCATAATATCTTATGTTAGTTCTCACTATTTGTCCTCATAAACAATAATCACTATATATGTGTGTGTATTTCTATTTTGTATCTATCTATATATCTTATGATATATATTATATGTATATGTTCAATGTATAAATAATGTATTCAAAAATATACATGCATGTAATGTTGGAGCATCTCAGTGTTCAATGCCTGAATCTCTTCTCTTCGTCCTTTATACACAGTGTCAGAGATTTTACCCAGTCTTGGGCTTTAAATACCATTTCTTTGCTGACTTCCAAACATCGTCATGCATTGTTTAATGAAAAGGATGTGTTCTGTGAAATGCATCATTAGGTGAGTTTGTCATTGTGTGAACATCAGAGAATGTACTTACACAAACCTAGACGGTATAGCCTACTACACACTTAAGCTGTATGGTATAGTTTATTTCTCATAGACTACAAACATGTATAGCATGTTACTATAAGCATGCTATACCTATACCATAGGCAATTGTAACACAAAGGTACTTGTGTCTAAACATATCTAAACAGAAAAAGTACAGTAAAAAATTATTTAATTGGAATTTTTCAGCTCTATTTTAAAATTATGAGACCACAATTGTATATCCCATGCCTTGTTGTCTGAAACATCATTATGTAGCACCTATAACTCCACATCAAACAGATCTGTCTTCTGAACATCTGCAACAGAGGAACTGCATATTCAACATTTTAACTGGACAATTAATAGCCATGTCATACCTAAGATAGTCATAACCAAGCCTCTAATAATAGGATCCACCACAGCTATGCCTACTTCAGTTGACAGCAACTTTCACTTTCTCAAAAAAAAGAAAAATACATCTCAAAACTTTGGAGTGATACTTGACTTCTCTCCTTCTCTCACAACTTCACCTAACCCATCAGAAATGCATGTTAGGTCTATCTGCAAGTTAAATCCAGAACATGACCACTCTCCTACATCTCCACTGGTGGGACTCAAGTTCAAGAGACATTCCTTCCTACATGGATCACTTTAGCAACCACTTCAAAATCCTCCCTGCTTTCAACTTTTCCTCTATGCAGCCTATTCACACAACACAGCAGTTGAACAATCCTTTCAAAACCTGTCTACAGTGTGACTGCTCAAAATCCCAGCAATCATGTTTAACCTTACTTAGATTACAAACTGAAGTACTCCTCATGGCCTACAAATTTTTAAAAGGCCCCATGTAATCTGTGTGTATTCCCACAGCTAGCCTCTCATATGACATCGGTCTTGTTCCCATACTATCCTTATCATAGCTCATTCTGCACCCAGCACATCTGCTGCCTCACTCTTCCCTCTGCCTGGAACATTCCATCCCTCTATGCTCTCACTTCCTTCAAATCTTTGACTAGATCAAGTTTATACATGAGCCACCCTATTTAAGATTGCCGTATTTTGATCCTCTCCAATCCTGGCTATCCAATGATCCATTACACTACAATGATCATTTGCACTACTGATTTTTCTACTTTCCATAGCAACATCACTTTCAAAATACTGTATAATTTATTTATTTATCAGGTTTGTTGCTTGTTATTTATCTCCAGGTTCTCTTCTCTACTAACAGAGAAAACTATAATAATTGCTATAATTGCTTTCAGTCTGTTTTATTTTTCTCTTCTGTTTAAATGCCTATTTCTGAGATATTTCTACTCAAACATGTACACTGAAACTATGAGCTTTAAAACAAAGATCATGTCTTATTCAACTCCGAATGCTCAGACCTCATAGTTGAGATGTTACTTAAAGGTTTATGGAATAAGTTAATAAAATGCCAGGATAAGAGAAGAAAAATAAGTCAGATTAAGAATTTGGTTATAACTAGTGCAGGTAGTGTAACATTCTTAGCCTCACCTTCTGAATGTTACAGGAAAACAACTACCAGTGTCCTACCATTCTAACAGACCTAGGAATGACCTAGAGAACATGATTGGAGTGCTGGAAATGCTATACATCTTGATCAATGTATTTGTTACCACAAATTTAAGTTTTTTAAAATTTGTTATCATGAGCTGAACACTTGTATCCACCACCACCCCAAGTTTGTACATTGAAATCAGGATTCCCAAGATATCAGTATTAGGAGGTGAATATTCAGGAGGAAATTAAGTTACGATGGTAAGATTAATGTCCCAGACCTGAAAAGTTCTCTCCCTCTTTTCCTACAATGACGAGAAGTCAGCAGTCAGCCACTACAAGTCAGCCTTCACCAGACCACACTGGCACCTGATCTCAGATGTTTAGCCTCCAGATCTGTGATAAGTAAATTTATTTTGTTTATAAATCTACCCCACCTATGGCATTTTGTTATAACAGCCTGAATTAAGATAATTAAAATTATACTTAAAATAGGTATATTTTTATGGTATAAAATTATATCTCAATAAATTTGATTTTAAAAAATATAATGTACAATATCAGAATTTAAGACTTATAATATATTAAATTGTTTTAAGTTAAAATAAGACCTAGAGACTAAGAATGACTATTAGTAACAAACAAAAATAATTACAATTTGTTGGAGTATTGACTAGGTATAAGGCACTTTGCTAACTTGAACGTATTACTTTATGTTTTAAATTTTTCCAGGAGGTACTACTATTAATCCCACTTTACAGGCAAGTAAAATAATACCTAGAGAGTTTACATTCCTAGACATCTACCATTTTATTACATTCCACTAAATGAAAAGCTAGCTCCTGATTCCAGCCATGTGTGAGTCTAAACTATTCTGTTATATTTTACTACAATTTTCATTATATTTCTTAAGGAATAAGAATAGAACCAGCCAGAAAAAAAAATCTTAGAAGGATTTTATATTTAGAAATAACAGTGCACAATTGAGAAATTCAGATTACATTCCACATACTTTTAGCATTGCTTAAGTATTGCTAAGAGTTTGGAATCCTTTGCTAAACATTTGCTCTATGTCTCATCTGACACAAACAAATAAGAAATACACAGTACAAAGAAGTGTTGTAGTACAAACTCCAGACCCTAGAGTTCCAAAGGAAAGTGATTTACCAAATAGCCCATTAATGTAGCCCACAGAGAGGCAGAATATATGTGATTGGCATGTTTTCTATGCCACAGATGCTCAGGTGGTTTCAAGGCATTAATCTGAACCATAATGAACCTGAAGTAAAAGTTGAACTGCCTCAATAGCTCAACTCCAACAAAATCAGAGTTACCCAGAAGAGCTTTGTGGGTTCATGAAACCCCAAATCCTAGATTCCTTTGTTAACCCTGAAACCACCCCAACTTCCTTAAATTCCTTCAGTTCAGTCAATTATCTAGAACAAAGTTTGATCTTCAAAGTTATTTGGAACAAACCTGAATCTAAAGTTAAGCACAACTTTGCTATTTTTTTCCTAATAATATGTTACTCATTCAAAACACTAGAAAATGTATAACTCTTGTTCTCCAAATTCCATTGCCATATTCTAAATGCAAAAGCTTGCTAATTCTAAGATTATCTCACAGAAAGTAATATTAAATTCTACTTAAGGATAAAACCATATTCCATGAAGAACATCTATTGTTTGTAACAAATTTAAGTATTATTAATTTGAGTGAAAAGTAATATAGCCACTATTATACAAATACTCACTTATAAACACAATAAAACATGGTGGTTATTCAGATATTTTAGATTCCTATGAGCAGACCTAAGATGCTTTTGATTGCTCCTTCAAATAATTTTGGCTATGATTTGAATGAAAAAATAACCATCTTATAAAACTGATTCAGTATATTTGGATTAGCATTGATTATGAAGAAAATTATTTTCTCAGACATTTTAACATTGAAGGGCCAAGTGGCTTAGACATTAGTCTTTTTCTCATGTCTTTCTCTGCCCATTAGTCTATTCTCACAGCTTTACGTACCATCCATGGACTGATGATTCCTATAATCATCATTCTTATCTCGTATCCCTCCCTACTATATCTAACTGTTCATTTAACCTTTCCACAACAATCTATAACTAAACATGTTCTCACCAACTCCACTCAAACATATTCATGTGAACTCTTCCCCAACTGTGTGGATGGTAACTCTATTCTTCTAGTTAATCAGAGTCATCTTTAACTCTTTACTTTTCTTGCAAACCCCTACCTGATACATCAGAAAAACCTTTCAGCCTTACCTTCATGATATGTTCAGAACCCAAATATATTTCTCTGCCTTCTCTGCTATATTCTGATTCAAGCCACCACCTTCTACTGCTTAAAAACTTCAGGAGCTTTCTATCTATCTGATCTTCCTGTTTCTATCCCATGACCTATCACAACAATCTAATTCATTCACAACAGTCATATTTATTCACTTAAAGCAAAAGTAAGGTTGTCTTACTTTTCAACTGTATTACTGAAAGCATTCAATGGCTTACTCAGTCTCTATAAAAGTCAAAGAACAGTGGTCCATAAGACCTATGTTATCTGTCTGTACTTACTTATCTCTTTGATTACATTGTCTACATCTCTCCCCCACTTGACCACATAGCCTCATCCTTTTCTATTTTTAAAACATTCCAGAATATTTCCCACTTTCAGCTTTCACACTATCTGCTTTTTTTAACCTGGAAAATTCTTTCTCTAGGTATCTAAGTAGCTAAGGCTATCACTTGCTTCAAGTCTCTTACCAAATGGAACCTATTCAATGAAGTCTAAAATGATAATTTATTAAAATTGCAAATCATATTTATCTGGCACACCTCACTTCTAATACCCTACTCCATTTTTCCTTTACCATATACCTCCTTCTAAAATACTATAAAATTTACTAATTAATTTAATTTGCTATATATTATTAGTCTCTCTAACAGTAAGTTCCACAAGAATAGGAATTTTAGTTTCTTTTTGTTTCTGGTATGCCCAGTTACCTGAGGATAGTGACTTAAACAAGATATATATCTTACTGAAGAAGTGGACACACAAACATGCTCATTCATTCAACAAATATATTGAATACCTACTAAGTGTAGGTTCATGAATAGCCATTACAATACAGGAGAAAGCAAAAGATACATGATCTTATAAAGCTTATAGCCTATTGGGAAGAAATTCACTACAGAAATATTCACACAAATACCACAATGAAGATAGAGAAATGTGCTGTGAGGGAAAATTATAACACATCATAAAAGAATATAATGGAGAAAAACCACCTTAAACTGGAAGATCTTATTAAAGAAGTAACATATCAGACAAAAACTGAAGGCCAAATAACAAATGAAATGCTTAAGAATATAATAAATACTTATGCAAATCTCCTAAATGGAGAAGATTCAAAAGTGATCAGAGGGGTTTGAATTTATCCTGGGTGCAAAGAGAAGACTTTGAGCAAATTAAAATACATTAACAATATGATGGAAATTCATGATTCATAGTGTCAGTCTACCTATTGTATGAGGAATTACTTAGGAGAAAAAACAGAAGTAGAAGCAGGAAAACCAGTAAGAAGACAATGCCATTAGTACCAGTGAATGTGACATACAAGTGACCTGAGTTGTGATAACTGAGAAGAAAATAATGAGGTAATTATAAAGTATTTTTTAATTAGATGGAACAATTTGGTGATAAATTATATATATAAATAACATGATTTCTCAGTTTCCATCATAAGCAAATTGATGACAATAATGCAAATGTTAGGTTAACACATAGATGTTAGTAAGATAAATCACTAACTGCCTTTATGGGAAGATTGGCATTAATAAACAAGTGATGAAGGCAAAAGTTTCATTGTTTAAATTTACTTAGGTTCATTTTTGTGATCATCCTATATTTTATGAATTTTGTCACAAATTGGCCTGTAAGGATTTGCTAGAATGCCTGAGTCTCACAATTTTGCAGGTAGTGAACAAGGAGCTGGATATTTTTAATATAGCTATCAGATGATATATAATATGAAAAATTATGAATATTATATTTTAGATTCTTAGTCCAGAGAATATGTAAAGTCAGTTTCTTCTATTCTCACATTCAGGGTCCCATTTAAAAAATTCTAAGTCTACTTCTCTTTTTTATTTTAAAGGTAGGTGGTTATTTTCCTTGAGCCTGCATAGACCAGGTAGGACAAGGTGAAGAACCAGGATTTGGCCTTTTAGCAAAATTTGTGAAGGAATGTAAATATCCTGAGTTCTGAGAAAGTAAAACCAAGAACAGAAAGTATATGGAAAATGAATCATGAGTATGTCAAGCCCAGGTATTTGACAAGAGGTTTCTAGATGTCTAGAATGAGCAATGGACACAAACAGAAACACAGAGAAGGTGTATAGCTATGAAAAGGCCACACACAAGAGAAAAGCCCCAGGCAGAAATGATGTTCAAGAGTTCAGATATATAATTCTAAGGTTTCTACCTCAGAATTTAATGCAGTTTTGGAAAGATAGATTGAAGAATGTTCTGTTCACAAAACTAGTATGTAAAAGAGCTGTGTACAATGTAACAGCAGTTCGATTTGCCTTAGTTTACAGTACCCTTTCTAGCTAACTGGCTAAGAATTGACAAATGTGGGCCAGATGAAGCCAATTAAAACCAGAGGCCTTATTGGCACCAAAACAGGCAAGAAGACCAGTAGAACAGAAGACACAGAAACAAGCCCACATAAATACAGTTACCTCATACTAAACAAAGGCAACACATTGGAGAAATGATAGCCTCTTCAACACATGGCGCTGGGAAAATTGGAAATCCACATGGGGCAGAATGAAATTGGAAATCTCTCATCCTGCACAAAACTCAACTCCGAGTGGATCAAAGACCTAGGAATTAGACAAGAAACCATGCAGATACTAGAATAAAATGTAGGTCCAACACTTCGACATATTAGCCCAGGAAATGACTTCCTTAACAAGACTTCTAAAGCACAAGAAGTAAAACAAAAAATTAATAAATGAGATGGCGTCAATCTAAAAAGCTTCTTCACAGAAAAGGAAACAATCAAGAGCATAAAGGCAGAGCCTAAAAATGGGAGAAAATCCTTTCATCTCATTCCAGTCTGAATGACAATTATCAAGAATACAAGTAACAATAAATGTTGGTGAGGATGGGGGGAAAAGGTACACTGATACATTGCTGGCAGGACTGCAATTTCTGGAAAGCAGTATGGAGATTCCTCAGAAAACTTGAAATGTAACCACCATTTCACCCAATTATCCCACTCCTTGGTATATACCCAAAGGACTTAAAATCAGCATACTATAACGACATGGCCATATCAATGTTTACAGCAGATCAATTTATAATAGCTAAGCTATGGAACCAACCCAGGTACCCTTCGACAGATGAATGGATAAATAAACTGTGGTACTTATACACAATGGAATATTACTCAGCCATAAAGAAGAATGAAATTATGGCATTTGTCAGTAAATGGATGGGATTGGAGACTATCATACTAAGTGAAATAAGCCAATCCCCCCCCCCAAAAAAAAAACAAAGACTAAATCTTCTCTCTGATATTAGGATGCTGACTCACAATGTTGGGGGTAGGTTTCACTGGATTGGACAGGGGAAGTGGTAGAAAGGAAGAGGAATGAGAAGGGGGAAAAGTGCAATGAATCAGACAAAACTTCACTATGTTCATATATGAATACACAACCAGTGTAACTCCACATCATGTACAACCACAAAAATGGGAAGTTATACTCCATGTATGTATGGTATATCAAAGTACATTCTACTGTCATGTATAACTAAAAAGAACAAAACAAATAAACAAAAAGAATGGGAGAAAATCTTTGCTACCCACACCTCAGATAGAGCTAATTTCTAGGATATACAAAAACTTAACACCAAAAAAAACCAAACAACAACAACAAATAACTGAATCAATAGATGGGCAAAAGAACTAAACAGACCCTTCTCAAAAGAAGAAATACGGTTAACATATATATGAAAAATTGTTCAACATCTCTAGCAATTGGAGAAATGTTAATTAAAACTACAATAAGATTTCTTCTCACTCCAGTCAGAATGGCAATTACCAAGAATACAAGTAAAAATAAATGTTGGCACAGATGTGGGGAAAGGGGCACATTCATACATTGTTGTCAGGACTGCAAAATGGTGCAACCATTCTGGAAAGCAGTATGGAGATTCCTCAGTTAAATAGTTCCAGTGTATATGACCCATGTTCAAGAGATTTAACTTAAAAAATGATGAATGGAACCACCATTTGAATCAGCTTTCCCACTTCTTGGTATATATCCAGAGTATTTAAAATCAGCATAGTATGGTGATGCAGCCACATCAATGTTTACAGCAGCACAATTCACAATAGCTAAGCTATGGAGACAAACTAGGTGCCCTTCAAATGATGAATGGATAAAGAAAATGCTATATATATATATATGTATATATGTGTATATATATGTATATATGTATATATTGTATATATATATACGTATACATATATATGTATATATTGTATATACATATATATATAGAAAATGCTATATATATGTATATATATGTATATATAATGCTATATATATATGTGTGTGTGTATGTGTATATGTATGTGTGTGTATGTGTGTGTGTGTGTATATATATATATATATATATATATATATTACTGGAGTACTACTCAGCCACTAAGAATTGCTTTATGACATTTGCCAATAAATGGAGGAATCTGGAGAAGATCATTCTAAGTTAAATAAGCCAATCTCAAAAAATCAAAGGTCAAATGTTTTCACTGATATGTAGAAGCTAACCCACAATAAATTAGGGGAGGGAAAGAACAGAAGTCCTGTAGATTAGACAAAGGGGAATGAAAGGAGAGGAGGGGAATGGAAAAGTAAAGACAATGAAATGAGTCTGAGATAATTTTCCTATGTACATATATGAATATATCACAGTGAATCCCATAATCATGTACATCCATAAGAATGGAGTCCTGGGGCTGGGGTTATGGCGCAGTGGTAGCGTGCTTGCCTAGCACGCATGAGACACTGGGTTCGATCCTCAGCACCACATAAAAATAAAATAAAGATATTCTGTCTACCTACAACTAAAAAAATAAAAAATATTAAAAAAAAAAAAGAATGGAGTCCTAATTAGAATAAGATACATTCCATGTTCATATAATTATATCAAAATGGATTCTGCTGCCATGTATACCTAAAAAGAACAAAAAATAGATTGAGTAAATAGTACTTATAACTTGTGTAAATCTTAAATTATCCTGGATGTTTCTCTTAGATATAGGATATCATTTGTAGCCCACGACTGGTGTTAAAGTGATATTTGATGATGCCAACACATTGAACAAAAAACAAACCAGAAAAAAATGCCATTAACAAATACCAGAGGCCTTAATTACCTTATTTATAATAAATCAGGACTATTTGTTATAGAAGAGAATATTTTCTCTGATGAACCTTCACTTGTATCCCCTCCCTACCCGAGTGACTACCTTATATAAGCTTAAAAACTCATTGGAAAGACTAGACAGGCAGTTTTATGTCATTCTTTTCGAGTTCTAAGACTCTACCAATTACATAGGTAATATCTTATTTGATTTTATCTTATCTTTAACTTTACAGTTTCCTAAAACAATTATTATATTCTAGACCTTAAAGGAGTTTATATAAATGTAAAATATCCTCCTATTGATAAAGGACGGCAAAACTGTAAATTTCCAATTCAGATTCTAAATATCTTTTAAATATTTCTCATTGACTTTGTATTCTCTCAAATCACAATGTCTGAGGCATAACAGACCACTGAAAAAAGTACTGTCTCAAAGAATCTGTGATACATTCAAAACACTGCATTATCACTGTGCTAAATAAGATAAGACCTTTTTTTCCCCATATCTCAATTTCACTACTTCAAAATTAGAAGTAGTGAAATTCTTCCATGAATTCCAAAGAATATTGCACAATGACAGATATCATGCATCAAAGCCAAGTGGTAATGTTGTCTGGAATTTCGGGTCCTGCCAGTTTTACACATCTTGAAGCAATATGGTTCATAAAAACACTGAGACTGGCTGTAACAATCTTCAAGTGGCAATTCAGTGTGCAGTGGAATACTGTTTTCATACATGCCCCCATTCAATTTTAGTATCTAGCCTTTGTATATGTTGGGCAAATTGCCAACACATTTTCCTGTTTTTCAGATACTTCACCAAGTGTAATACATTTAATTATATATTAATATTATCATACTAATATTTCAATATAATAATATTCATGGATTTTTATAATTATTTATACATTTTAATTCCAAGAGTACAGGAGGATATTATGAAGAAAAAGGATTAAGATAAAAGGAAAATGAATTCAGACACTAAATTAAACTAAGAATAAGGAAGGCAAAAAATGCAATACCCTAGAGCCCAGTGCTCTGAAAGGTATGAGGAAGGCCACAAACTTGGCTTTAGTTCTTCTGGAATCCAAAGAAAATATGAGAGTATAATCAGTTTCATTATTTCTAGTGTTTATAAAATAAAAACAAACAGTAACTTGGGTTAGGACATCTATTCCTAGTACTGAGTCAGAAGGGACAATGTTCCTCTAAGTCCTCTCAGGATACTGCATAATGTAATAAACAATTTTCTTAACAATATCCCCACAGGGATCACATTTACTAACTGAAGAACTAGTTTCTCTCTATCAGGCTCATTCCAGTCTCTTCTCTTATTCTTCACACAATACCATCATTCTAAAACTAAAGTCTATTGATGTTGCCCTGATGCTTACATTCTTTAAGTGGTTTTCTAATGCTTTTGAAATAAAGACCAAAATCTTTATGATTACATAGAAGGCCCTAGGTGTTCTGGCCATGAATGCCTCTCCAAACTGCATCTGAATTGACTCCTTAATTGAAGTCATATTTCTTTCTTATGAGCCCTCAGAGAACCAGGCACCTTTGTTCCAGAACAGTTATTTCAGTTCATAACTCTACTTTCATTGTTGTGATCTCTTAAGTAATGTTTGTCTTTGCACTGTTAGCTCCAGGAGACTGGGTTCCTTGACTGGCTTTGTTCATACTTACTTCAGACATTGGCAATCCTATTTCTGGTTTAATAAACATTTCGATGAATCATTGCATGGATGGATGGATGGGTACAAAAGAAGGAAGTGAGGACTTGTTTTTTAAAACCAAAGAATAGTTTCAAATTGAAGTGTAGTTTAGGTAGGGGTGTAATTTAAGTCCATTCAAACACAATAGTCTGATTTGGTAATTTAAAATCAGATTAAAAAATCTATTAGAAATCTATCTAATTAGAGGTAGATTTCTATACTAGATAGAAAAGGCTAAAATATATATCTGATTAGCAATCCTCTGAAATTCTATTCATCTCAAAATTGTATTAAGTGTTAAATAACTTAGAATTTAGAGCATAGCTCTTTAACCTGTACTTACTACTAAAATTATATTGAGTTCAAAATTTTAGTAAGTGTTGAATAACTTAGAATTTTGCAGGGGAGAGGGGGTAAGGGAATTCAACTCAGGGGCACTCGAATACTGACCTACATTGCCAGCCCCATTTTATATTTTATTTATAGGCAGGGTCTCACTGAGTTCCTTGGTGCCATGCTTTTGCTGAGGCTGGCGTAGAACTTGCGATCCTCCTTTCTCAGCCTTCGAACCCACTGGGATTACAGGCATGTCCAACCATGCCCAGCTGGAATTCAGAATTTAGATTTTAACATGTACTTACTACAGAATATTAAGTCATTACAATTACCCAACCAGGGTTATATTCGTGAGTCTATATTGAGTTATTGAGAAACTTATCTATATAAAGCCACTTTGATTTAAATGTGCCATCTGTAATGCAGAGGAAGAGTAGACAGGGTGAAACTAAATTTGCCTGAGATTATATTTTAGAAGTTATTTAAGAGGATAACATGTAAAGGACAACAACATGTAGCAATTATATAAATGAAAAAGGTCTAGTTCCATTTGCATTGGTGCAATTCCCTTCAGAAATAAGGGCTTACACATTGAATAATCTCAACTTGTTTTAATAGCCTTATGCACTACAGTGACCTATGGACAAAATTAATTTGAATATTTACTTCATTAACTGAAAATTTACCAAAAAAATTATAGCCCCATGTTTGTGTTCAACCTCAAAGTGCCATTTTCTGGAAGGCTTATCAACTTTTTTCAAGTGTTTATGAATTATTTTATAAGAAAAAAAATGCTGACATTTGTAACATTTTCCAGTCTTGGTAGCTTGAGGAAAAGTCCAAAACCATTTGAAATCACTTCCAATTAGTTTTAAAAATCAAAGAAAGCTTCAAAAAAGAACAAGAAGCTACTTCATGCATTGCTCACAGTAGGGATCGAATGAAAGAATTCTGAGGTTACTTAAATTGATTGTGTGCTGTTTGTGCATATTATATTGTATATAAATTAAAGATGTCTTAGCATTTGAAGCATAACAGGATTAGCAAAATGTTAATACCTTCTAGGGCCTAAATGGCTTACTAAAATAATACTAGATATAATGACATTAGAGGAGAAATTTATCTAGAAAAATCTAATTTTATTCCAGGTTATCAAAGTTTCAGCATGATCCTATAAAACAAAAGAAAAAAATCAGTATTATATTGTCATCAATTTTCTGATGAACAATAAGGAATAGATAAGGAATTAATTAAAAGAATAGGAAACAATAATAAAATTATCAAGATGAAAATGACTTTTGCCAAGAACTAAAAATGGACACATACAAACTTCCTATGTCTTGTTGTCCTTTGTTTATAAACATTAGTGCCACTTTATAATAGCTTACTTGTATTTGTTGTCTTCCTGCATACCTTCTGTACTTCTTTTAACTGTCTCTGCCAATAATTCTGAACATTGTGATCATATTCACTACAACTAACTAGCAATGGATAAGGTAGGAGAGCTCAAGGACCCAATCATCCCCTTGCTTTGCAATTATACTGTCTGTGTTAGAAACTATGCATGGTCTGGGATTTCACCCTTCTTTTAACAAGCCAGCCTGTTATTATTTCATAGATTCTAATAGAAGACATCAGATTCCTGGGCCTATGATAAAGGACTTTATTACTCAGAGTAGCTCATTAGTCAAAGCTACCTGTCAGTCTGTGTTGATTCTCTCACCTCCAAGTTCTACAGGGACAATGCAACTCAGTGAGCTGCATTCAATGCAGGAATACTGAACTCAGGGTATGAAGCTTTTATAGAAAGAAAAGCAAGTCTGCTCCTATGTCTAGGGGAAGACATTTCATTATTCCTCACAGTTACTCACTACAACTAAAATCCTATGAGACAGTCTGAATAGAAAGTACTGAAGACCCTGCATTCTTTGCATACTCAAGGAGCACATTCAGAGAAATCCAGGTTCAATGAAAGATTGTCTCTCCCAGTCCTACTGTAAACACAGACAGTTATTCTTCAGGTCCTACTTAGGCAGTAAATTCATACTGACTGGGTGTGAATCCCAGTTTCACCACTTAGTAACTGTGATGTCAAGCAAGGTTTTAAATCATTGTGTGCCTCAGTGTCTCTGTCAATAATTAGGGTGATAATAAGGCAATATGATAGCATTAAATAAGTTTATCCTATATATGTAAACTTCTCCAATATATGATACATTATATATAATCTATATACTAGATAAATTATTACACAGAATTACATACATATATAAAATTTAGAACAGTGCCTGACATATAGTGATTATGTCTTAATTCTTATTTTGATGATCACTTTCCAGTTACCTTTTGGGTAATTTCTTATTTTATCATTCAAATTTCTCAACTGAAGTTTCATGAGAAAATTAATAATTTAACTTCTCTCCTATACATCTAGAATGTTACTAGCTAAGTACCATCTTTGAGAGGGTTAAGAAAATAGTGACTTGACTTACTTTTAATGATATATACTGCAAATCAGGAACCTCAGTTAAGAAAGGTACTTATCTTTGTCACTAATGGGCAGAGCATTTAACTCCAGTTACATCAGATGTCATACCTTCAATGATCAATGACCATCCACAGCTCAAGGAATAGTCTAGTCTTATTCACCAATATTTAGCCAGGGCCTAGCACCAAGTACGATACCATTAGATACAGCAAAATAATTTATTTAATTAAGTAATGAAGGATATAGACAGGATCATCATCAAAAGTTTATCCCCTCTACACCCTTATCTTTTACTTGGGCTTGACTAATTATAACATGAATGATTTTAAAGGACAGCTCCCTTACCTTTTTTGCGTATGTCTGTAAAAAGCAAAACAAAGGATTGGGGAAATTATGTAAGAATAAAAATGTCCCATAAGATAAAATTTTTATAGTACTTTTAGCTACTTTTTGCATCATAGCTGACTTAGATAGTTTATACATATATCTATAAGATTAAGGAACATGTTTCAGGTCCATTGCTTTCTGAGATGAAAAATCCTAGATGATTTTCTTCCAATATTATGTGTCTCAGAATTTCAAGAACTTTTAGTTCATATTCAACTCAGATTTAAATATTCCAACATGAAACCCATGTGCTTTAAATACTAGGTTATTTAAAGACAAAATTATATTCATTGTTTAGGTTTTGGCACTTGACAAATTATTGGTCAGGGGAGCTGTCCCAGTTTCATATGAGGTTGACGACAAGCTATCTGAAAGTAATTTAAAATATTTTCTCAAAAAAAGATCTTTTAAAGATATTCAAATACTGCTAAATGCCAGGTAAAGAATTAACTTTGTCTTAAAAAGTTTTAAGGCATTCTGTATCAACAATAATAACTATAGATGATATATCAAAATATCTATGAAAATAAAAATTAAAAATTCTTAGCATTTCTGAGCTCAGTGTTGAGCTAGTAGGCATATGGGAAGTTCCAATGTATATGACTTGCCTTCAAGAAACTTAACTCAGAAATCATTCCCCATGTACCCTGTCACATTTGCCTTCTCTAATGATTTAGCTAGAAAGTTCACCCTTCCAAAAGGTTTACTTTGATTTTGGATCATATTCTAAAAACAGGGGATGTTTAATTGCCAAGCTAATCAAATGTTTCAAATTGCCAAATAAATTGCTTCTTTAAACTATTTTGGAACTTTGTGTCCTATTTAATTGTAAACCCAAACTATGTTTCTTTATTACACTTCTGAAATTAGCAATGATAATGCTATAATCTTTTCTGCAGATTAGTTTTAATTTTCTAAGTTCCTGTAAAGTGCAGCTGAGGGTATAACTATAGTACAGCACAGGTTTAGTATGCCTGAGGTCCTGGGTTCAAGCCCCAATATAAAAAAAAAAAAAAAAAAAAAAAAATGAAAGAAATTTCCAATTCTTGAACTGTTTTGGCTCTTTATAATTTAAATTCTGATATACTGCAAACTAAAACTAAACTGCTATAAAATGGGACTTCACTTTTTCCTACCTAGAAATATCTCCTGACCAAAAAAATTGTCCTATATCAGTATGCTTACACATAATTTTCCTGTAAGTCTATTAAATACAAACACTTTTTAATTTTCATGAAATAAGTAATGAAATGCTTTCCCCCAAATATTCATGTGTTTTCATTAAAGGAAAAGAAATGTCAATAGTTAAATAGTGAAAATTCAGAGCTTTAAAAGAATAAATCAACTTATAAATGCTACAGGTGGAAACACCACTAAAGGATCCTCTCTAGATGTGGTACATTGAATTTGTCCACAGCCCAAAAGCCACTGACTAGGGAGGAATCAGGAGGAAGACAATGTCAGAAGTTCATTTATATGTACACTTCAATGAAGCATGAAAATATGAATGACAAAGACATAGAGAAGGCAATCTGCATTTCACCCCTGAATCTGCTCTTCTCTTTTACAGTGTATTTAAAATATAAGTGAGATTTAAAATTTAAAGATTACTTCATTGTTGTTCAGATTAGGAAATTTAAACTAACAAAGGTTGTAATTAGCCCCAATTTGAAAAACAGAAATGATATCTATAAAAAAAATCACTTGTCAGTTAACAACAACAAAAAAGGCAAGGTGATATATATTTACCAGATCATTTGCTTTTCCTAATTTTTAAAAAATATTATGACTTTAAAATTCACTTCCTTTCTAGGAATGATGGCACACACCTGTAATCCCAGTGGCTTAGGAGGCTAAGGCAGGAAGATCATGAGTTCACAGCCAGCCTCAGCAATTTAGCAAGGCCCTAAGCAACTTTTTTAGGAACTTTTGAGATCCTGTCTCAAAATAAAGTATAAAAATGTCTGGGGATTTGGCTCAGTGTTTAAGTACCCCTGAGTTCAATCCCCAGTAGTAGTAGTAGTAGTAGTAGTAGTAGTAGTAGTAGTAGTAGTAAAAATAATAATAAAATACATTTGCTTGAGACCATCCAAAAATACATATGTTGAGAGCATAAATATACTCTAGAGCTTGCTGAGTTATATTGTATGACACAAATTCATTCCTTCCTTCCCCCTCCCTCTCTCACTTCCTCTTCCACAGTCTCTTCTTCCCTTCCTTTCCCCAATGAGCTGTGAAAATGTTCCAGACACTGAATCTGTCAGTAGAAATTAACAAAAAGTAAAAGAAAGGGATTAAGAAACATTTTGCCCTAGATATAGCCGGCAGATATCCAAGTGCTAAGGTTTTCTGCCATAAAAGGTAAAGTTGCAATTAATTTCTCTCCTGCAAATTTTATAGGTTCTTTGGTTCAAAAGGAAATTACACATCAAATTAGGTGCTTTCCTTTTTCTATATATGGCAGTTAGTTTTTACTGCAAAAAAATTAATGTGAAAGTAGAAAAGTAATGGAAAACACTTTTTATAGATGACTTTGCAGAGCATTACATCACAATATGATAAATGTACCTCGTTAACATTTAACTGTCTTAAGAGAAATATTTTTCATGTTTACAGCTTGCACTTCTTCCTTCTCCAAGCTTAATTTAATGCAAAAACTCCCACAAATATAATTATTAATGCTTGAGAATTTTTGTTTCTGTTCACAAAGCATGAGATACATTTTTATGTGCTATGTACTATATGTGTTGAAGCAGCAATAACATTTCTCATAGCCTTGCAAAAATAAAACCTAAACTAGTGTGGTGATTTCAACAACAGAAATCCTGGATTTAATTAATAGCAAAGAGCTACTCTTCCAAAGATTAAGTGAAGAATTTATTTAAGTCCAACTCAGCACAGAAAATTGGGTTCTTAATTGTTCTTCAAAATCTGTCTTGTCGATTCCTAATGACTTCATTTTATTATCTAGTAGCAAAATTTTACTAAAAGTAATTTTCTGATTGACTTGAATTCTATGACATATGAATCATTAAAAAATAAAAGTTAATTAATCAGACTTTATTGTAACCAGCACAGTCCACGTTGCAATTTCTAACAGCAACATGTATATGAAAAGGTGGCTCCTGCAGACTACTCAAACACATCACCTGTATTCAACTTGGATTTAAATATGCATGAGATGGACATGGAAATAAAAAATAAAGAGTTCTCTTTTTTTAACAACAGTCAAGGTTTAGAACAAAAAATTTTTCTTGACAAAACTCAAATTTATGATTTATACTAACTGCTAAAAAAGAATTCCTTGCTTATGTATGTATTAGCTGTTGATTTTATCTTCCTGACAAAAAATATTACCAATTGACTTTTTAAAAATTCACATCTGCAATAAACTGAAATTAATATTTACTGAATGTTTACCTTATAGAAGGATCTTTTCTTCTATTTTTAGCATGTACAATCTACACTAAAGTTCATATGTGTTCTTGGTCATGACATGTTTCTATAGATATGTATATTATCGTTATTAATATGAATACTTTATTGAGTTTATTATTAATAAATCTCACCAAGCATTTTTTTCTTTTCCCAGAATTTTAAAATTTTGAATGTATCATAGAAAAATGATATTGTATTTGAAAATGAATTGATATTTCTTTGGGGATAACGAAATTAAAATATATTACATAGCATATTTGAATTACTGACTTTGAATTTTTTTATTTAGACTGAGGTAATATTTTAGCTGATTAATGCTATTGTAGAACTTTTGTATGTTTATATTAGATAAATTATATTTACCAATTGCATTGTTATCACTGTAAAGGTAATTGCATAATGGTTTACAACAAAGTGGACATGTTAAGCAGTCATCCAATTTTACTTATAATTCATGTTTTTAATTTTGAGCTACAAAAGTGGAGAACAGGATAATAACTAATCTCTCCTGTATTAGACTAATTCTATTGTTTACAGAGTGAAATTGAACTCCTGACAGGAAATGACCAGTGACTTTGTATGGAAAAAAGAAGACCAGATTCAAGTAAACATTTGGAGATGAAAATACAATATCTAGCTTTTTTAGAAGTGAATCCATAAGACTCACAGATTCTTGCATATCTTGTAAAGGTAAGCTTTAAAGAATATGGCACAACCAAACTGGTGAATGGTATAAAGTTATGGGGAATGCCAGATAACCAAGTAAAGTGAATGATCCTGCATAACAGAGAAGCATTTCATGGGGGTAGGTGCTTACCTGGATGCGTAAGGAATGAGACTGGAGAAGTTAGCATCAAAATAAAGTTAGTGTAGAATGAATGTGTAGCCACGTTAAAAGCTTATTTTGTGGCTGAAGGTTGAAATCTAAAGGTGGATCCTGAGAGATTTTATTACCCACTAGCATTCTCTGAAGATGTCCCAGTTCAAGAAGCAATTTTAAATTTATTCCACTTGGTCATCCTTCCATCAGGAGTGAGGCTTTCCCTTCCCCACTCTCTCACCCTAAGACTCCTACCATTAAATAGAAGACAGGAGATGTGTGACATCCTGAATCTTTAACATGTTTGTTGCGGAAGGTATGAAAAAGACCTCTTGGTAAAGTCTTGCTGGATATAGAAGACTGAATATCAATCTTGAAACATTAATGAACTAAGTACTGTCAACAAGGGTCTTTCAAGTGATAATAATGAAAAGGACCACATTGTGGTACTGCCTCAGCCTCCAATGCCTCTCTGGTAGAAGTGATAAATAATACTCATGCCAAGGAAGCTGTGTCTCTAGGCCTCACAATCTCTCATCCACAGTGTCCCATGCCCACTGCTCTTTTCTTCTGTCCATAATATAAGATTCTAGTTTCTAAGCAATTTGTGCATATCTGTTTGTGAGAACTTAGGACTAAAGCAAGAGAATAAGTTTTTCCATTATGTAACCTACATTACTGCATTTTTTTTCAAAATCTCTCATTATTTTATGCACACTTAATTTTAGGGATTAAGGTAATAAAAATAGTGTTTGTTATGGGTGTCTATCAAACATTGAGAAGAAAAACCAAAAAATTTAATCTAAGGACTTAATATTTCTTCCCCAAAAGTTATCATACTTACATGCATACACAATTTGACTAATTATTTATGCTAAAAATTCAAAATTTATTCCTATGTTTAGTGTGTTTTTTGAAATATAGTCTTCTATGTATCTGTATCATGTTTACCCTCAGGTGAGCTCACCCTCAGATGCTCACCCTGGGATGCCCACAAATACTTCAATTCTGCAGAAATTGAGTATTGCCAAGAAATCTTCATTTTAACCAGCTCCCTAAGTTTACCTTAAGTGGCTTGAGAGTTTGCAGACCATGTGTGTAGAGGACTACATTTGCACTCTAGTTTATCACTACTACTGGTTTGTTGTAAGAACTATTAGGTGAAATTTCTCCATCTATAAAAGTAGCTCAGTGATATATATCTGTCTTCAATTGTTATGAAGATTCAAATGAAGGTACTATACTGAAAGATACTTGGTAGGCAAAAAGAACTAAAATAATGTTAAATTGTTATTACGACAATGGTCTTCATCAGAGATGGATATATAGCAAACAAGTGAATGAGAGGGCATTCAAAATACAGTTTTCTTGTCATGCCTAGAGACCAACTGATAAGATTTTACCCTGAAATGTTGACATTTCAGAATGCTTGACTGACACATTACTACCCAGAGTTAAATGAGTTCACTCTCCTTTTTAGCTTTATAAGGTGCAGTGTCACTATATCCTCCCCTCCTGCAGCCCCTTTCCATTGGTAAATGAATCAAACTCTCCTTTTTAACCTAAAACAATGATTATTTGCACATGATTCAGGGAAGGCACATTTCTAGAGGTTATTTTTGCTTGGCAAAAACAAATAGGAATTGTTCTCCAGAGCATTGTGAGTTAGGTAAAACTAAAGGTATACACTCTATAACATCCTAGGAACAATAGTTGAAAAAGAAGCAAAATGAAATACAGAGAAATGTCTTTCATCCATAATTAACAATGTGAATTGATTAGAATTATTTTCTTCCACTTTCTTGAAATACACTATAAATTTACTATTCTTTTTTGACATTTTATGTTTTTATACTTCATGTTTCACTGGACACCATCTTAAATCACAGCCAGAAAATCAATCAGTTGTCTACGTGAAAGAAAAGTGAACATTATTCTTTAATATTCAGAGTTTAAAAAAAAATCACATCTCCCCATTTCATTATTTATATTAATCAGATAGACTTGCTTTGAGCTCTACCTGCCTAACCAGCAAAAACTTAATCTCAGTTGTGGATGTACAGCAGGAATTAAAGGAACAGACTAAGTAAACATTTCCAACCCTAAGACCAGAAAAATGACTCTAGAATTTTATAGGATGAAACATTTCAGGAACAGCTCTTTCATTTTAAGATCAGATGATCTGTTGATAACTGAAATGATAATTATCTAAGTCAGCAAGGTAAAATCAGGAGCACTACTGTTCGCAGGCCAGGTATGGCCACAGGAATTTTTAGAGGGTAAGTGCTCAATGCCTGGTGTTCAGTCTTCTTTCTTCCTATAGGAGAACCTTCCTCCTCCCCAGGGAACTAGGAGAGAGTAAGGTACTTGTATCCACTACTTGAAAACTACAAAATCCTGTGCTTCTAACTCCAGGAATTCCCCATACCTAACCCTCCTCCTTAGTTAAGATACTTTCTAAATCCAAGCACAAAGGTTCTCAACCTCACCATATGCAGCACTATGGAACACCTCACTTTCAGAGGTTGGTGTCTCTTTACCGAGGTGAGAAGGGAAGTAGTTGTTAACAGCATAAGTTATTTATTTTTCTTAATAATTATACTCATTATATCTAACTCTATACTTGTAAGGGAGGGAAGACAGCAACAAATTCTCTGGTATATCTGTTTTTCTAAGAATGTCTTTGCCTTCATTTGTGAAGGACACCATTGCTGACTATAGGTATCCTTGGTTAACAGGTTTTACTTTCAGTCCTGTAAGTATGTTATCCAACTGCCTTCTGTCTTCAATTGTTTCTTATGCAAAATCAGCTATTACCCTTATTGGGATTCCCTTGAAAGTGACGTCTTTTTTGCAGCTTATAAAATTTTCCTTCTGTCTTAATATCAACATTTTAATTATAATGTGTTTTGGTGTTACTCTTCGTGTTTTTATTTGGAGTTCACTGAGGTGTTTAGATGTATAAATTGGTGCTTTTTATCAAAGTTGAAATATTTACAGCCATGATTTCTTCAAATGTTTTCTCAGTATGAATATACTGTACACTTAATAGTGTTCCATGTTTGTCTGTTTACTTTTTATTGGTGTTTTATTGGTGTTTTTATTGGTGTTTTTATTGGTGTTTTTATTTTATTGGTGTTTCTTCTGTTATTAAATTGAAAAATTAATCCATTTTCATGTTCACATTTTTCTTCTGCCAATTTAATTTGATTATACATTTGAACTCTATCATTTTATGATTTATGGCTCTACTGATATTCTCTATTTGATGAGACATTTTCATCATATGTTCCTTTAGTTTTTCAGATCTAGTCTTTTTTATTCCTCTGAGTATACATATACTTATGACAGCTACTTTGAAGAGTTTATTGCTAAGTTCAATGCCATCGGTCCCTAAAAAATAGTTTTTATTTTCTGGTATGTTTCTCTCCTAGTTTTTGTGGGTCATGCTTCCTATTTCTTTGTATATCTGATAATACTTTGTTGAAATGAAATATTTTGGATAACATTATAGCACTTTGGTTATTTATCCTTCTATCATGAATAGTCAGTGTTGTTCCCTTGAAAATTTATTTGATCAGTGACTATTTCTGTTTCTTCTACAATATTCAGCCTCTGATGTACCTGCTGAGATTTATTTTTTTATTTTTAACTCTCTAGATTGGCTACCTAGGTGTTACCTTTGGATCAACATAAGCCAATTACTTATTAAAAATTATACTTAAATTCTCTTGACCAGTTAGTATAGTACCTAAGAAGCTGCTGTTACAGTTCATCAGCCAGGTGCCTATAGCTTTTTTTTTTCCTTCTGTTCTAGTCACTTTTGAAAAGTCACAGCATTGGCATACACAGTGTTTCAGACTGCCAGGGACACATGGAATCTTGTTTCTAAGCCTGGCTTCCTAGGAATTTCCCCTGGGATGGAGTACTTTATCTTTCAATACTTGATTTTTTCAGAGGTTATGGTTCAATATTTAGTGCCAATATAGTGTTAGTCCTTTTCTGATTGGTGTGGATATTGCCTGGGTTATGTCTTCAAGTCTATTCCATGCCTTTCCAATTGCTTCTCAGTGAGTACAGTCTACTACTTTTGTACAACCTTTATTATCCCAAGAGTGTTGGTGATCCCAGTGGGACCCTTTTCACAATCTTTTACCCTATTTCTCTCTCCTAAACTTCTGATTTTTCAGCTGTTATGTATTGGTGCTATGGGAGCTCTCTTAATTGCTGCCTAACCAAAATCTCAATTGCTTTTGACAACATTCTTCTTAGACACCAAATTTTCTAAGCACTGTTCCAAAGTATGTCTGTCCCCTAAGCTAGAATTGTGGACATGGTTTTCCTTAAGGTCTCCCTCTCACTTATCTCTTACTGAGAATCTCCACTATTGTGCAAAACGCCAGTGGTAAAACAATAGTCTACTTCTCCCAAAGTGACACCTCTGCTCTACCTGCATCCATAAGTGGGGTATGGATCCTCAGTGTTGGCTTGCTCCTCCTAGCATGAAAACTCCGTTTTACAAGTAAGATGGGGAGGGAATGCTCAGGGCCTAGTATTCTCTGCTTGGGATACAGCTCTCACCCTATGTGTATGGCTTAGAAGAAGAAAGAGACCTTTTCCTCTCCCAGCTGCTTCTACCCAGAACAGAGCTTCAAGTAGCACTGGGAACTGGAAGTGAGGGAAGGAGGATGGAAAATGGCAGCTTGCTCCAGACAGGAAGTTGGAGATAATGGAAGTCTCTATTTTTAACACCCATAAAGATTAGAGGTCTTAGATAAGTTTCCTTAAGATAGACCTAAAGGAGGGCAGGGAGCCACTGTGGCTTAAGTGACAGAGACTCTCACTATTCTTACTGAAATTTAGTAGAATTTCATGAATACATGTTTCTCCATTTTCTGAATGCCCTTAGGACAATTTTAAAAACTTCAGTGATTGTATTTCATGCTCTTAAGTTAAATGGTTTTCTTAAGTTAAACTGTTTTAAGAGAGTCTACCCTGCTCCTCACTCCTCTATTCCAGAAGTTTTCCCTAAATCTTAATATCTGCCTTTTAATTTTCATATTTTATTGGTACACATAAATTGTACAGAATGGTGGGTTTCATTGTGCCCTATTCATTCATATTTATCACATGGTTTGATCAAGTTCATTCTCCATTACCTTCCACTTCCTCCTTTCCTGATTCCTTTTCTCTACACTGTCTCCTTTTCATATTCATGACATCCCTTTTTAAAAATTTCCCTTCCTCTAGCTTGCACATAGGAGAGAAAACATGCCATACTTGTCTTTCTCAGTAAGGTTTGTTTCATTTAACATGACAGTGTTATCAATTTTCCTACAAATAACATAATTTCAATTTTCTTTATGGTGACAATTCCATTGTGTATATATACCATATTTAATTTATTTATTCATCTGCTGATGGCCACCTACACTGATTCTATAACTTAGCTGTTGTGGATAGTGCTGCAATAAGTGTTGGTATGAAAGCATCACTGAACCATGCTTACTTTAATTCTTTTGGGTAAAAACAAAGGAGTGGTATAACGGGTCATATAGTAGTGTTATTTTTAGTTTTTTCCAAAAACCTCCATATTGGTTTGCCGAGTGGCTGTATTAATTTACATTCCTGATAGCAGTGTATAATAGTATCCTTTTCTCTGCTTCCTTTCTAGCCTTTGTTATAATTTGTGTTCTTGATAATTGTCATCTGGCATTAGATAGAATATCAGAGTATTGTTTATTTACACTTCCATGATTATTTTCATACAATTGTGGGATATTTTATTTCCTTTGAGAAGTATCTGTTCATCTCATTTGCTCACTTATTTAATGAGCTATTTATTTTCTTTTGATGCTGAGTTTTTGAGTTATTTATATATTGTGGATATTAATCCTCTGTCAGAAAAGTAGCTGGCACAGATTTTTGTCTCATTCTTAGGCTATTTTTTCACATAATTGTTTCTCTTGCTTTGCAGAACCATTTTAATATGATGCAATCCCATTTATTGATTTTTGTTATTATATTCTTAACTATAGGAGTACTACTAAGGAAGTCACTGTATTTGTATGCTTTGGTGTTTCCTCTATGATTTCTCCTCGTAGTTACAATTTCTTGTCTAATTCTTCTGTCTTTCATCTATTCTGCATTGATTTTGTATGGAGTGATAGATATGGATCCAGTTTCATTTTTCTACATATGAATATCCAATTTTCTGAGCACCATTTTTAAGGAACATTCTCTTTTCACCAATGTATGCTTTGGCACCTTTGAAAAGGACCAAGTGACTATACATGTGTGACTTTGTGTCTTTTAGTCCTTTGGTCTATGTGTCTGTTTTGGTGCCAGTGCCATGACATTTTTGTTACTATGACTTTCTGTACTGTAATTTGATGCTTCCAACATGACTCCTTTTGCTCAGTATCACTTTGAGTATTCTAGGTCTTTTTGCTCTTCCACATGAATTTTAGAACTTTTTTTTTCTAGTTCTGTGAAGAATGCGATTGGTATTTTAATGGAGATTGCAATGAATCTGTAGATTGCTTTTGGTAATATGGTATTTTCAACAATATTCATTTGGCCTATCCGTGGATAAGAGAAGTCTTCCCATCTTCTCATATCTTCTTCCTTTTTCAGCATTTTGTAATTTTCCTTAGAGAGGTCGTTCACTTCCTTTATTAAATCTTAACAATTCTTAAAGCTACTTTTTTAAGTCTGCAACTCTTATCTTTTATTCCTGCCTGTCAGACTAGTTTTTAATTTGCTCCCTGTTCTCATGAATTTCCTTTATAAAAAGAAGATGATGTAAGTTTACCAAATTTTTAACCAAATAGAGCTATTAATGTTTGCTCTAAAGTAATTAAAAATACCCCTTCACTTATATTTGCCCATGATTTAGTAATTTTATACCACAAAGGTAAATGTCTGACCCATTAATTTCAAATGATAATTATAGTTAATAAAATTTAGATCATAAAGCTAAATTCAGAACATGTCCAATTACAGAAGATAACCAAGCATAAAACAAAAGCAAAACATTGCTTCATTATATTTGACCCATGTTACAGAAATCATTTTTTTTTCTTTTTTTTAAATTTATTTATTCTACTTAGGTACACATGATAGCAGAATGCATTTTGAATCATTGTACAGAAATGGAGTACAACTTTTCATTGCTCTGGTTATAAATGATGTAGAATCATACCATATATGCAGTCATACATGAATCTAGGTCAATGATATCCATCTCATTCCAATATCTTTCCTGCTCCTTTGCCCCCTCCCCACTCCTTCCTCTTTGACCAAAATTCCTCCATTCTTCCCGTGCCCCCTCCCCCATTATGAATCAGCATCCACTTATCAGAAAGAACATTCAGCCTTTGGTTTTTGGCGATTGGCTTACTTCCCAACTCCATCCATTTACCTGCAAATGCCATAATTTTATTCTTTTGATGCTGAGTAATATTCCATTGTGTATATATAGCAGTTTCTTTATCCATTCATCTATTGAAGGGCATCTAGGTTGGTTCCACAGTTTAGCTATTATGAATTGAGCTGCTATAAACATTGAAGTGGCTGCATCACTGTAGTATGCTGTTTTTAAGTCCTTTGGGTATAGACTTAGGAGTGGGATAGCTGGGTCAAATGGTGGTTCCATTCCAAGTTTTCTAAGGAATCTCCATACTGCTTTCCAAATTGGTTGTACCCATTTGCAGTCCCACCAGCAATGTTTGAGCGTGCCTTTTCCCCCACATCCTCACCAACACTTATTGTTGTTTGTATTCTTAATAATTGCCATTCTGACCAGTGTGAGATAAAATCTTAGTTTTGATTTGCATTTCTCTAATTGCTACAGATGTTGAACTTTTTTTATATGTGTGTTGATCAATTGTATGTCTTCTTCTGAGAAGTGTCTGTTCAGCTCCTTAGCCCATTTATTGACTGGGATGTTTGTTTTTTTAGTGTTAAGTTTTTTGAGTTCTGTATATATCCTGGAGATTAGTGCTCTACCTGATGTGCATGTGGCAAAAATTTTCTCCCAGAATGTAGGCTCTTTGTTCACTTCACTGATTATTTCCTTTCCTGAGAAGAAGCTTTTTAGTCTGAATCCATCCCATTTATTGATTCTTGATTTTACTTCTTGCACTATAGAACTCTTGTTAATGAAGAAAGGTCCAAGCCAACATGATGAAGATTTGGGCCTACTTTTTCTTCTATTAGGCGTTGGGTCTCTGGTCTCATTCCTAGGTCCTTGATCCAATTTGAGTGGAATTTTGTGCATGGTAAGAGATAGGGATATAGTTTCATTTTGTTGCATATGGATTTCTAGTTTTCCCAGCACCATTTGCTGAAGAAACTATCTTTTTTCCAATGTACGTTTTTGGCACCTTTGTCTAGTATAAGATAACTGTATTTAAATGGGTTTGTCTCTGTGTCTTCTATTCTGTACCATTGGTCTATATGTCTATTTTGGTGCCAGTACCATGCCATTTTTGTTACTATAGCTTTGTGGTATAGTTTAAGGGCTGGTATTTTGATGCCTTCTTGCTAAGGATTGTTCTGGCTCTTCTGGGCCTTTTAATTGGAATTGCATTGAATCTGTATAGCCCTTTGGGTAGTATGGCATTTTGACAATATTGATTCTGCCTATCCAAGAGCATAGGAGATCTTTCTATCTTCTAAGGTCATCTTCAGTTTCTTCAGTGTCCTGTAGTTTTCATTGTAGAGGTCTTTCACTTCTTTTGTTAAATTGATTCCCAAGTATTTTTTTTTAAGGCTATTGTGAATGGGGTAGTTTTCCTAATTTCTCTCTCAGAGGATTCATCACTAATGTATAGAAATGCAAGTGATTTATGTGTGTTGATTTTTATCCTGCTACTTTGCTGAATTCATTTATAAATTCTAGAAGTTTTCTGTTGGAATTTTTTGGATCCTCTAAGTATAGAATCATGTTGTTCGCAAATAATGATAGTTTGAGTTCTTCTTTTCCTTGCTCTGGTTAGTGTTCTAAGGAGTATGTTGAGTAGCAGTGGTGAAAGAGGGCATCCCTGTCTTGTTCCTGTTTTTAGAGGGAATGCTTCCAATTTTTGTTCATTTAGGTTTATGTTGGCCTTGGATTTAGCATAGATAGCTTTTACGAAGTTGAGATGTGTTCTTACTATCCCTAGTTTTTCTAGTGTTTTGAACATAAAAGGATGCTGTATTTTGTCAAATGCTTTCTCTGCATCAATTGATAAAATGATGTGATTCTTATCTCTAAGACTATTGATGTGATGGATTACATTAATTAATTTCCATATGCTAAATCAATCTTGAATCCCTGGAATGAATCCCACTTGATCATAGTGTACTATTTTTTAAACATGAATTTTTATGCAAATTACCAAAATCATATTGAGAATTTTTGCCTCTATGTTCATCAGGGATATTGGTCTGAAATTTTCTTTCTTCAATGTGTCTCTGCCTGGTTTTGGTACCAGGATGATACTAGCTTCATAGAATGAGTTTGGAAGAGTTCCTACCTTTTCTATTTCAAGTGAATAGTTTGAGGAGTATTGGTATTAATTCTTCTTTGTAGGTCTTATAGAACTCAGCTGAGAATCGGTCTGGTCCTGGGCTTTTCTTGGCTGGTAGGCTTTTGATGGTGTTTTCTATTTTCTTGCTTGAAATTGATCTGTTTAAGTTGTGTATGTCCTCCTGGTTCACTTTGGGTAGGTCATATGCTTCTAGAAATTTGTCAGTGTCTTCAAGGTTTTCTATTTTACTGGAGTATACATTTTCAAAAAATCCTCTGTATTTCAGTAGTGTCTGTCATGATATTTCCTCGCTCATCACAAATTTCAGTAATTTGGGTTTTCTCTCCTTCTTTTCATTAGGGTGGCTAAAGGTTTTTCGATTTTATTTTTTTCAAAGAACCAGCTTTTTGTTTTGTCAATTTTTTGAATTGTTTCTTTTGTTTCAATTTCATTAATTTCGGCCCTGATTTTAATTATTCCTTGTCTTTTACTTCTTTGGGTTTGGTTTCTTCCTCTTTTTCTAGGGCTTTGAGATGTAGTGTCAAGTCATTTATTTGTTGACTTTTTCTTCTTTTGATAAATGAGCTTAATGCAATGAACTCTTCTTTTAGCACTGCCTTTATAGTGTCCCAGAGATTTTGATATGTTGTATAAGAGTTTTCATTTACCTGTAAGAGTTTTTTTTATCTCTTCCCTGATGTCTTCTGTTATCTATGCATCATTCAATAGCATATTATTTAGTCTCCAGGTGTTGGAGTAGTTTCTATTTTTTAATCTGTCATTGATTTCTAATTTTATTCCATTATGTTCAGATAGGATGCAGTGTAGTATCTCTATTGCTAATACTTGTTTTGTGGCATAACATATGATCTATTTTGGAGAAGTATCCATGTGCTGCTGAGAAAAGAGTGTATTTGCTCATTGATGGATAAAATACACTATATATGTCTGTTAAGTCTAAATTATTGTTTTATTGAGTTCTATGGTTTTTTGTTTAGTTTTTGTCTGGAAGATCTATGAGAAAGCTGTGTTAAAGTCACCAAGTATTATTGTGTTGTGGTCTATTTTTGTATTTGAGAAGGATTTGTTTTATATACATATATGCCCCATTGTTTGGGGCATAGATATTTATGATTGTTATGTTTTGTTGATGTATGACTCCCTTAAGAAATATGAAATGTCCTTCTTTATCCCTTTTCACTAACTTTGGTTTAAAGTCCACTTTATCTGATATGAGGGTGGAAACTCCTGCTTCTTCACATGGTCCATGTGAGTGATGTGTTTTTCCCACCCTTTCACTTTCAGTCTGTGAATATATTTTCCTGTGAGATAAGCCTCTTGAAGGCAGCATATTGTTGAGGGTTTTGTTTGTTTTATTATCCAATCTGTCAGTCTATGTCTTTTAAATGATGAGTTTAGGCCATTCACATTCAGGGTTATTATTGAAATATGATTTGTAATCTCGGTCATTTTGGTTTATTTTTGGTTTTTACTTTGACTTGGTTTCTCCTTTGATTGGCCTTTTTTTTTTTTTTTTTTTTTTTTTTTTTTTTTTTTTTTTTTTTTTTTTTTTTTTTTTTTTTTTTTTTTTTTTTTTTTTTTTTAGTGTAGTTCCTCTCTTTGTATATTTTCATTGTTAGTTATCATTTTTTCCTCATGGAATATTTTGCCAAGAATGCTGTGTAGTACAGGCTTTCTTGTTGTAAATTCTTTTAACTTTTGCTGTAAATTTTTTAAACTTTTTTTATCATGGAAGGTTTTTCTTTTATCATCATATCTGAAGCTTAATTTTGCTGGGTGTAAGATTCTTGGTTGGCATTTTCTTTCATAGCTTGGTATATGTTGTTCCATTATCTCCTGGATTTTAGGGTCTGGGTTGAAAAATCTGCTGAGATCCAATTTGGTCTCCCCATATATATAATTCTGATTCCTCTCTCTTATGGCCTTTAACATTCTATCCTTATAATGTATGCTAGGCATTTTCATTATAATGTGCCTTGGTATAGATCTGTTGTAATTTTGTACATTTGGTGTTCTGTAAGCCTCTAGTATTTGATTTTCCAATTCATTTTTCGTGTTTGGGAAACTTTCTGATATTATTTCATTGAAGAGATTGTGCATTCCTTTGGTTTGAAACTCTGTGCATTCTTCTATTTTTTGATGCTACCCATAGTTCTTGTATGTTCTGAAGATGGTTTCTTACCATCTTCAATGTATGCTCAACTTTATTTTCAAAATTGTATACTTTGTCTTCATTATCTGAGGTTCTGTCTTCCAAGTGATCTAGTCTGCTGGTGATGCTTTCTATTGAGTTTATTTGGTTTTTTGTTTCCTTCATTTCAAGAATTTCTGATTTTTTTTTTTTCACAATCTCTAACTCTTTCTTAAAGTAATCTTTTGCTACGTGTATTTGCTCCCTTATCTCTTTGTTGGAATGATCAATGGTTGCCTTTATTTGCTCTTTTATTTCTTTGTTGGAATGATCAATTTTTGCCTGTATTTACTCATATAGGTCATTCTTTAGTTCACAGATCATTTTTAATTACATACATTCTGAATTCTTTCTCTGACATTTCATCAACTGTGCTGTCAATGGATTCTATTATTGTAGTATCTTGGTTTGTTTCTGGCACTTTCTCCCCTTGTTTTTACATGTTGATTATGTATCTTCCTTTCTTGAAATGCACATCTTAGGTATTACAGTTTCTATCCTATAATCTTGTAGTGCCCCTACAGATTACCTGTATCTCACCTTGGAGTTCCCTTCCAGTCCCCAGCAGGTGCCCCCAGATAGACACTACTGCCACTAAAGATGGTGGCAGTGGTAGTGGAGGTAACTCAAGATGGCAATGGGGGTGGCTCAAGATGGATGCAAACACTTTCAGAGATGGGGCTAAAAGGGTAGGGCTTGCAATGTCTTTGGGCTGAGTGATGAGAGATGCAGCACTGTGGTGTGCTGAGCTGTGGCAGGTGCTTCCTCCAAGCCCTATCTGTTGTCTCAAGGTGGAGGCTACTACATGGGAAGAGCTATGGGGATGGCTGCAGTGTCCCAAGACGGATACAGGAAGGGAACAACGGCATGGATCTCCACTCTGTGCAGTGGCGGTCCTAGGCCTATGCTCTCACACAGACCTCTGAGGGTGGTCCAAAGCCTGATCTTGGCCTGGGCTCCCTTAGGGGTTCCAGTGGGTGGGTCTGGGCCTGGGCTCTTGTGGATTGATGGGGTCTCTAGCTCAGAATGGTGTGAATAGTCTTGAGACTGATTAGGTTCAGGCTGCCACAGAAGTCCCTGGAGACAGTCCTGGGCCTGAGTCTGGGTTCCCTCATGGGTCACTGGATTGGCAGGTAGCAATCTTGGGCCTGACCTTGGCTGGGCTCCCGCAGAGGTCCTTGAAAGTCATCCTGGGCCTTGGCCTGTGCTCCCGCCAGTCGGCAGGGGCTCTGGCGCCTTTAAAGCTATTTTGAATGTAATTGTTTATCTGATTTCTTTCTCAGTGAATTAATTATTGGTGTATAGAAAAGCTATTGATTTTTGTTGATTTTGTGTCCTGTTACTTTGCTGAATTTATCTGCTCTAGGAAACTGCTCATGAAACTTTTAGGGTCTTCTAAAAATAGGATATTATCTGCAGATAGGGATAATTTGTACTATACGTTCCATAATTATGGCAAAGGCCCAATGTTCATGACAAAATATTCTAAATACACAAAATTATAAAGGAACTCTAAAGAAGTGAATCTAATCAACTCTGGAGCTTCTGGGAAAGGTCAGAAACTGCCCAAAAGCACTTCTACCGTGGTTTTTCTTACCTTCCATCCCATTCTAGGGATATCTCTAGTAGGTATATGAAGATGTCAAAGCAAAGGCAGAAAATCTGTCTTAGCTTCCAGAAGGCGTATAAGATGCACACACATGCACAGATACCTGGAGCTGTCCATGGACTGTGAGATTGGGACTTACAGTCTGATAGGACTTCCACAGCATTGGAAGTATATTCTCAGGGTTTTCCAGAGAAACAGAATCAATACAGGTATGGGAATGAGAAAGTAAGGGAGAGAGGGCTTTATTACAAGGAATTGGCTCACATGATTGTGGTGACAGACAATCTAGAGAGTGAATCAGCAAGCTGTCAGCCCAGGAGAGCTGATAGTGTAATTCAAGTCTAAAGACCAGTAGGCTTAAGATCTAGGAAGAGCCAATGTTACAGTTCAAGTTTGAAGGTAGGAAAAATCTGATGTTCCAGTTCAAAGGTAGTTGGGCAGGAAGAAAACTCTGTTACTCAGGGAAGTGTCAGGAGTTTATCCTATTCAAGCATTCAACTGACTGCATAAGATCCACTCGTATTAGGAAGGGCCATTGGTTTTATACAATCTATCAATTCAAATACTAACCTACACCAAAAATATGCTTATGGGAACACCCAGAATAATGTCTAACCAAATATCTGGGCTCTGAGTTATTGTCTCAGTCAAAATTAAATATAAAATTACCTATCACAGGAGAAAAACTGAGGCAATCTCAGAAGAAGAATGCTCAGGAATGTCATCAGTGGGTCAGTTATAAGTGGTAAGCAATTGTCACATCAAAACACCAACATCTAGGGAAGCTACACAACAGTGAACCTTTCATTAGCACCATGCTCAACATGATGTCCATGTTCAAGTTATACAAAGCAGCAACAACCAACCAATAAGAAAATGACAGCTTCAGGCATTTAAGTTAGGAGGTGTTTTTTTCCCCTTTTTCTCCAAAGACATGGAGGAGCTAACACACACTAAGAATAGGAAAAAATGAGCCAAATTTAAACCATAACATCTCTAGTTTTCAGACAGCTATAATATTAGGGTCAACTGAATCTTCTGGTCATCCGTTTGAATTTTATATTTGGCAATAGCTTTAAGCCAAAAAATTATACTTGATTGGCTTCACATAAAAATGTACCATTCTCTGATAATTCCACACAATCTGAAGAACCTGAAGAGTTTCCAGGCCTAGTATCTTATCCTCCTCCCCTCCTTTACCTTCAGAGTGATGAAATAACAAACATGCTAAGCAAGGTTATAAAGCATAACTATCTACCACATTTAATTTCACATATATGTACCTTTTCTGATTTTTATGTCATAATTTTTTTAGAAAACTGATAAATAATGTGAATAAAGATTTCTTTTTTATAAATTTATTGAGGCAAAACTGAAGTACAATAAAATGCACATATTTGAAGTATGTAATTTGATCAGTTTTGACATGTAAGTAACCAATACAATCAATATAAAAGCATTTCCATTACTTTTTTTCTTTATTTGAATAAAGACCTCTTAAGCAAGAACAAGAAGTCTGGCTTTTGCTTCTAGTTATACAACTTTGGAAAATTGTCATTTCAACCTTGTTGGCCTCATAATTCTTATCTTTAAAGATTATGGTCTGTCTAGGGCTAGGGATATAGCTCAGTTGGTAGGGTGCTTGCCTTGCATGCACAAGGCCCTGGGTTCGTACACACATACACACACACACACACACATATACACAAGATTATGATTTGTCTAGATCAGTTATTCTTAAATTTTCTGAAACATGAACTACTAAGAAAATAATTTGAGCCTTTATCGCTATAATTTCATAAAGCTATAGGCCTTCACATAAGAATTATGCTCATACATACAAACTGATAAAATTTTGCTTATTTAAACAGGTCTTTTACTCTTTGAAGTTGCTCTATATTAACATCCCTTAAACAATCTGCTAGTTTTTTCTCATCTCCAATTTTTCACAAAATTTATAACTTTGGAATCAATCAAGAGCTCTCTGAGAGGACAATACAAACTTTCCATATAACCTACAAATTAAAATATAAGAAATAGCAAGGCCTGTACAAAAGGATATGATTTGCCCTAATCTTGAGTTTCAAGGTCTTCATGGCTTAAGAATTGTTATAAACAGAAATTGTTTTCAAATATCATTTAGATCATAGTCAGTGAACATAAATAAGATATAGCAAATATTCTGAGCTAATGTTATATAGTCTATGTTGCAGGTAATCAACTCTGCCATTGTGAAATGAAAACATCCACAGATTATGTAACCAAGTGAGTGTGGCTGAGTTCCAAACAAAAATTATTTACAAAAACAATCAGTGGGTGGTGTTTTGTCCATACATTGCTGGCTTGTTATGAATGGCTAACATTATCTTTAAATCTCTCATCCAATTTTGTTTAACGTCCTTGTTTAATATTTCTTTCTAAACCTAATTCATTTATACTTAATTTTTTCTTAATATAGAGGTCTAAACAACATTGTAGTCCAAATTCATTATTTTTGCTATGCAAGTTTTAATTAGGAAAACAATTTTAAATAACATATTTTTTTAAAAAATATATTGTGCTTTTAGAAATATGAAAGCTATAAATCCCTATGATTCAATGATCCTATTTAGTCTAATATTGCATCCAAATTTATTCTATTCTTTCCAATAGGAAAATATATTAGAATAAAACTTTACTATCAGACATCACAAACCAAAGAAAAGTGGCCATAAAAGTTAACCTGCTGTCATCAATTTGGTTCATCTAAATCTGCAATTTTTTAAAAACAAATGTAGTGACTGAAAACTTTATAACCACACATGGAATCAGTTGTATTGCTTAGACCTTTAAAAGTGATAAAGAAGACTTCCACTAGTTTTGAGCAAAAAATACTCCATCATTCAAAGTAACTTTTCTGTGTTTAAAATACTTTCCATGGGCAAGAGAATCCATTATCTATTCAATGAATGATAAATGGAATAAAAATTTTAAATTCACAATGTCAAAAATCTTGCCAAATGTTACTATACCTGCATTGCAGCTAGCAGCATTCATCTGAGTACTTGCTATCTTTGTCCCTTATTTTTAATAAGACTGCTTATTTGCAAGTCTCTTCATTATATATACAAGTTTAATTTTTCATAAGTCTGTCCTTAAAAACCACTGCTTTCTTCTGAGAGTAAAGATTAATGAGAATGTCAAATAAATCTTTTTGGTTTTCAGAGGATTTTTCAGATTAAACACTCCATTCTGTTACATGAGAAACTCAAGATTTATTTCTCAGCATTTAACAGTTGATGTCCTTTCTATATAGTATCTTTACAACATCAGTTAATTATTTTTATTTTATACTTATTTTGAAATAAAGATTCTGAATGTTAATTAACACTCAGGTCTAGTTTCTGCCAAGGAAAGATTAAACATATATATATACATATATATATGAGCTTAAACGTCTTAAATAAGGTGTGGATAAGGAAAAACACTTTCAGCTCATACAAACTTTATATTCTGAATATTATTTTCCCATATCTCACAAATCTATTAAGAACTCTCTACCAACTTTTTTCTTCTTCTTCAATAATCTAAACTGCCATTTCTCTGAATGTTCCCCTAGAGCCTTAATTATGATAAATCATTTTTCTTTTTTTCTCTTGTTCTTAATTTTCTTTATTTCTCTTTCTGTTACATTTTGCACCTCTATTGCATTCTGTAATATTGATTAGAAATAAGAAGTAAACAAAAACTAATACAGCTAGTAGAGAAACTTATTGGTCTGCAGTATTTTGACTTTTCTGTTTGCTTTATTATCTCTTTTGTAAATGATCCTAATATTTCTTTCTCCTTTTTAAGTTTAGCTAAGTCAACATTTTTTACTTCTCCAATCTGTGAAAGCTCATTACTAGGTTTCTCAGATTAGAATTTTCTATATAGTCTACTAAAAATTATTGGTTTTTAAGTATTTGATTGACCTGTCTGCTTCAAACACAAATTGCCTCACATTTGTCTTTATCACAACAGATCTATGTGTACTGAAACATCCAAGGTCATAATCAATGGCTATGTCTTCGCCTACTTGTGGTGTCTTTTTAATATTAAAAATGACTTGACCTCCCCACAGTCAGCACAGTGGTCTGGAAGACCAGACTTGTCCACAAGCATTTTTAGCACTCTGATTGTTCAAAAGAGATGGCATGGCAAGTCATGGCACATATTTCATCTTTTTAACTTTCTTCTTTTAGAAGAGCTTCTCAACTAAAACAGGAAAAAGGCGCACATTTGTGTGCACATAATACATCAAGTGATTTCATTATTTCTCCCATCTTATAGATAATGAGGCTGAAGCCAAGTGATTAATTTTCTTGAAGTCCTAAGAGCAAGAAGTAGTGGACCTACGATCCAAGCCCTTAGAGGCCTGCTTTTAATACACCACAATTTCTAATAATGCATGTCTCTGTCTCCTAAAGGAAAAATATATTGCCTTGACTCTTATAATCATTTAGGAGAAATGTTGATATATTATTCTTTATCATTAAATTTTGGGACTTTAAAAAGTAAAATTTCTAGGGCTGGGATTGTGGCTCAGTGGTAGAGTGCTTGCCTCGCATGTGTGAGGCACTGGGTTCGATCCTCAGCACCACATAAAAATAAATAAATAAATAAAGATATTTTTAAAAAAGGCAAAATTTCTATTTTTACTAGGGGTTTTTCCACAATTTTCCCACCTCACTCTCCAAAAAATTTCAACTGAATTAAACTTACAGATTCAAAATTTCTTTGTTAATCTAAGAAGCATTTATTGGACATCTACTTGCTAAAGATATTTAAGATGTTGAGGAAATATCAAGATGAGATACAGGCTCCATCTTGAACACACCAAGTTTCCAGTTGCTACATCTCCCTCTATAAGAATGCTTCTTCATCTTTAAAACAAATAAAATTATAGTACCTACCTCATTTACTTTTCCAGAGGATTAAGGAAATGGCCATTTAAAGAGATTAGCCTAGTGCTGATAATATTAAATGTTTAAAGATGACTAGTTTATCATAACTACAAATTCCAAGAAACAGGAAATAAATGTGAATATCTACTGAATTTTAATATGTACTACATAATATGCCAGTCATGTTCTCATGTGTAATTTTATTTATTCTTTATATAACAACACTTATAAATGTTGTCAGTGAGCACTAAAGTCAAATTTTCTCATACTTAAAAGTAAGAAAAACATTACTTCCCTTGATATATATAAAGTAAAACACCAGCACCTAAGTCTGAGAGCAGAACTACTCACAATCATTTGTCTGACATCTAGGACTAAACCAGAGAGGGGACATGAGAAGTAGAAGAAGAAGGTTGGGCAGACCTGGAAACTACAAGAATAACTTGTGTTTACAGGGCACTTATCCCATGCTTAGCAATGTACTAAGCACCCTTCAGTGTTTTTCTTGAGACAGTGATAGAGTTCGAAACTTGATACCAAGCCTTTCTGATACAGGTACATGTACTACTGGAATCCCAGAAGGAAATGTCAGTAGTTCCTGTCCAATCCCTATTTGGAGAAGAGTACTATTGCCAGAGGAGTTCCAATGAACTCCAGTTTCTATGATTGGGATATCCACTTAGTATGTGTCTTGGTAGAAGTCCAGCCAATCTGTTATAGCCATTAGGCCTAGAATCCAGAATTGGGGGTGGTAGAAAGCAGAAACCATAAAACTGAGATAGCACATTATTTTTGAGTTTTGAAGTACTACCATATGGAGGGTACACCTGTGACTAGTGACCTGTGCCAACTATAGCTACAGGCACTGGTATCCCTGCCTACTGGATTCCCTAGCATGGTTTTGGCACAGTCTTACTTTACTCCTGCCTACTTTCAGGTTCTGGCTCCCCAACCATCTGTGATATCACAAGTCAACCAAAACAGCCTTTCAATAAATTGTTTTCCTGCTTATATTGGAACACTGACTGACACAAACACTTTTGACAACATAGCTCAAGGAATCTCTGTGGGAATGAATGAATGAAGCTGTTTTAACCTTGTCCACTAAAAGAATTTTCATGTAATTCCCTCTCCTTGTTCTTCTCATAAAGCAAACTTTTGATCAGGATTTGGTTTCAGTCAACTGAAAAATTATGAATAAGCCAGCTGACAAAAGAATTACCATTCCAAGCATGACTGTTTCTCAAATGAATACATTTGCCTTCTCACTTTTTGACATCAGTGTAAGGAGTTTGTTTTTGACAAAAATTCGAGTTTGCTTTTGAAAACTGGATTCCCTCTAATATGCTAACAATCTGCATGCCTGAGAGTCAGAAAAAATGGATTTTGGAGAATTCACCAAATAAGACCACCAATATAATCTTGTTGGGGGAAAACACACAAAAAAAACTGGCTATCTCTCAACAATTGTTATTAACTCAGCCTTGTCTTCAGATTTTTTCATGATGTGGTTGAATACAATAGACTAAGTATAGAAAAGAAAGCCGGTAACATAATTGTCAAAAATGACAATATTTAAGTTTCAGAGTTTACAATTTGTAAATGGCCTAGTGTCAGAAATTTACCAAGTTGTTACGTTGTCACCAAGTTCCAAGATCAAAACTTAATGTAAAACAATAGAGGACAAATAACATGGTAAAGTAATCCCATCTGAAAGTGTGGGTAACTAGAGGGAGAAAATAAAATCATGTGAGAATGTCCATGGTTAGCAGAGGAAAGGATCATAAGAGAATGACAAGTTGATGACCTAAGAATATGTACAAGAAGACAAAATTTTCAAAGAGCAACAAGAGAGAAAGGAATGCCAGCTCACATGGGTAAATAAGGAAGGATCCAGGGCAAATACTATAGCTAAGCTTTAATCAGTTCCTTGAAACATGTCATGTAGGAATACAAAGTCCAATTAACAAACCTGAGAGTTAGTGGACAGCTGATGTGGAACCTGTAAATAAAGAAACACTGTGATGAAAGTACCAAACTTGGCACTTTGAACTGGAATTATTAGGCAATGAGGCTTAAGAAAAGGTAAGATAAGGAGTTCATAACTTCTGTCAATCTCCATCATACTATGTAAAATTTGAGATTGTTTCATCTTGTATGTAGTTCTAATCCCTTGAAGTACTAAATTTTAATTCAAATGTACTGAAAATACATGACATTTCGATTATTTCTGCTTAAAATGTCTTAAAATTTTGGGTACATTAAATAAGCTCCGTTTTGTTCTATCTCCAAATATAAGTAATCACATTGGTAGTAGAAATTTCCAGGTCCTCAAATAAGATTTCATACATTCAGCTGTAAATGCCAATTTAGCATCATTTTTAAAAGTTTCTTTTTTAACTCATGTTAAGAGAATATCAAGGATTTCATTTTTTTTTAACTAAATTTCTGTCAAGAAATTAGTTGTTTTTACCCATCTCAGAATCAGCTTAGAGAAAAGCTGTCTGTTGTGCTTTGTTATTTAAAACAGCTCACCATGACAGGCCAATATTTTATATCAGTGACTTTAAAAATGTATGAGGATGTGCTCATACAATATTGTCACACAATTTTAAGACATCATCCATCTTTAAGAATTATTCTCCTAAATCTGCCCCTATGCTCTCAAGTCATTGTAAAACATACAATTTCAGATTCACAGCATTTTAAAAGCTTCCAAGAGTTAACACTTTGGAAGCTTTTAAAATGGTTTATTGATCTAAAACTCCTGTTTGGAAGGTCTATTTTATGTTTCCCAGTTACAATTGCACTGTCTATAGTAATCAATATTCTTCTGTCTGCAATAATCTATATTCTTTTTAAATCTGACAATTTTATTTTCCAACACACTTAGTATCTTCACTTACTCATCATTCTGGATGTGTTCTATCACAGCTAAAGAACAAAAATAAGTAAAGAGGGGAGGGGAAAGTGTATAAAAAATAATGATTTATTTTTTATTTTAACTAAGGTAGCTGGTGTAAATTTTCATACTCAAAGATGGCATCAGTGAGAGAATTCATTGACTACAGCTAATCAATTTTTTCTAAAACCTCAATAGCCAAAGCTAATTGACACTGTGTTAATTTTAGATAAAGAACTAAAGGGAGTTTGAATAAGTTTATTTTATTTTGAAAAGTCATCAAATTAAAACTAATTTACTTTATTATTCCTAGAAAGTAAAAAACTATCAAAGTATAAATTGAACATCCCTAACCTGAAAAAACAAGACCCTGTGAAATCCAAAACTTTTTAAGCACCATCATAGTGCCAAAAGTAGAAAAGTCTACATTTGACCTATATGACTGTTCTCAGTCAAATGTAGGCACATACAAATATTACATAAAATTATCTTCAAGTTGTATATAGAAGGTATAAAAGAAACACAAAGAAATTTAGTGTTAAACTTAAGTTCCATCGATAAGATATCTCATCATGTATATGGGAACATCCCGAAATCCAAAAAAATCCAAAATCTATAGTATTTCTAATTCCAAGCATTTCAGATAAGGAATATTTGATTTGTACAACCTAGCACCAACACTTTACCACTCCTCCCAAAGTTTAGCCCTTCTCAGTATTTTAATTACTTTATATATATTATATTTGTATTTGAAAATTTACATACATTTTGTGCCACTTAAAACATAATTTGACAACAGATAATACTGCTTCAGAATTAACTATCCCAACTAATATAAATGATATGAACATTTAAAAAGTGACAACACAGATATTATAATACAATCATAACTTCAAAGTTAATTATATATTTTTATCCAGACTATATTTGTAAAAGTGTCACTAGAACACTGTTCCAGAAATTTTTTCTCAGAGTTATATAAGTTAAATACCATTGAGAATTTAAAAAATATCTATCATTTATGTGAAGTGCACACAATACACTCATGAAATATAAAGCCCAAGTGTTAAAACACTGATTACACAGATGAAGTTTTATGTCTTTATGGTTTCTTTTTAACACATAATCATATTTACATTGCTTTTACTTATTTTGCAGAGGTTGTATTGGCTCCATGAAATCATGTTGATTTTGCTATTATGACTCATAATGCCAGATGGCAGTTGACACAGACCGAGCTCCCATTAATACCTATTGAATGAATAAGTAAAAAGGTACATATATTTGTCACACATATTTCTCATGGGTCTCCTGTGACCCATTTTGTCAGCCCATTTGAACACCTGTGAGATATACCAAGAAAGAAAGAGAATGAAAAAACAAGAGTTGGGATTTAATACCTTGTGATGGTGCACAGCTATAGTCATTTCTCTCTCCTGTTCCCAAACTTCATTCTAACCAATGATAATGATTTCTGCCATCACTTACACACATACCCCAAATTGACATGTATCTGTTGCAAAAGAGATGCTGCATTGTTGAGAGAAACAAAAATGATGAAAATAGATGTTTTAGTCAGTTTTTTTGTTTTTATTTTTTGCTGTTGTGACTAAAAGACCCAACCAGAACAATTGTAGAGGTTGGACAAGTTTATTTAAGGGCTCATAGTTTTGGAGGTCTTAGTCCCTAGAAGGCTAGCTCTAATCCTTAGGCCTCGAGGTGAGGCAGAACATCCTGGCAGAAGAGTGTGGCAAAGGGAAGCAGCTCACATGATGATCAGAGAGCAGAGAAAGATTCCACTCACCAGATGCAAATATATACAAATATATACCCCAAATTTACTGAGTGGGTTAAGGCTCTTGTAACCCAATGATTTCTTCTGGACTTTCTTGCATTGTCTCACACATGAGCTTTAGGACAACAATAGGGATGAGTCTATAACATGAAATTGATAAAAATTGAATCATCATGCTGACTTAGTTATTTTTCAAACTTCCCTCCCCCAAATTCATAGATTTTTAACTACTGTTATTAAAATACTGATTACTACATGATTTTCAATTAAATTCCTTGGCATTACACGATATCTAAGGAGTACAATTACACCATTCCTGGAAGGGCTTCCAAATTGTCTTTAATAAAGAAATCTCTGTTGATCAGAGTCAACACTGGAATAAAAATCTGTTCTTCACTATACTGGTCATTCTCTATCAATATTATATTCTTTCCAGATTTAAGGACATATGTTCTTCCTACTATAGTCAAATAGCTAGAATGATTCATAGATACAATACAATATAAAACTAAAATGCATTCCACATATTGTTGGAAGGCATATAGAAAGTGTATTGGGAATTCTACAGAAACAAATTTCAGAACATTTGCAATACAGTAGAAATTAGGCAAAACATTCATGTTTATAAACACTTCTTAATGTACATTGTATATTCATCTTGAAATGTGTGAATAAATTCTTTTTCATGATATCACAACACTTAAACCCCAAAATAGGGTTACTAAATGCTATTCTACAATTTTAAAAAATATGTTCTTTATTAGAGCATTATAGTTGTACATAGAAGTTGGATTTGCTTTAAAACAAAAATTTTAAAATTTTGGGGTATATATTTGTACATATTTACATCTGGTGAGTGGAATTTCTGTGTGCTCCCTGATCATCATGTGAGCTGCTTTCCTTTGCCAGTCTTCTGCCAGGATGTTCGGCCTCACCTCGAGGCCAAACATCAGAAGAAATGGAGCCAGCCTTCTATGGACTAAGACTTCCAAAACTGTGAGCTCTCAAATAAACTTGTCCAACCTCTACCATGGTGCTGGTCAGGTCTTTTAGCCATAATCATACATGCATGGAATTTGATTAATTCCATTTCAGTCTCTGTGCCCCCGATTTCCCACCCCGACTTTTCCTCCCCACCTCCCTGCCCCTATTCTCCTTCTTCTGCTCTACTGATCTTCCTTTCATTAATTTATTATTATTTTGCCTTGTGCTTTACACATAAAGGTTAAATTCCCTGTGGCATATTTATATATGCACATAATGTGATTTTGTTAAATTGATTCAGCATTTCCTTCCCTTTCCCATCCATCCTCCCTCCCTTTCAACCTCCTTCTTCTACTCCACTGATCTTCCCTATTTCTGATATACTATCCCTCCACCTTCTTTCCCTTATTTTTCTCTAGTTTCCACATATGAGAGAAAACATTTGTGTATATATAACTCATTTTCATAATATATTCATCTATTGATGGGAATTCGAGCTGATTCCATAATTTGGCTATTATAAGTTGTGCTGCTATAAACATTGAAGTGGCTATGTCACTCTAGTATGCCAATTTTAGTTCTTTTAGATAAATACTAAGGAGTGAGATAGCTAGATCATATGGTAGCTTCATTCCTAGTCTTTTGAGAAATCACCATACTGCTTTCCAGAGTGGTTGTACTAATTTGCAGTCCCACCAATAATGTGTGAGTGTACTTTTTTTACCACATCCCCGTGAGCATTTACCATTTTTTTATTCTTGATAATTGCCATTCTGACTAAAGTGAGATAAAATCTTAGTTTAATTTTGATTCACCCATTTCCCTGATTACTAGAGATATTGAAAAAATTTTCATGTATTTGTTGGTCATTGGTATTTATTCTCTTGAGAAATATCTATTTAGTTCTTTTGCCCATTTATTGACTAGGTTATTTGGTCTTTTAATGTTAAGTTTGTTGAGTTCTTTATGTATTCTGGATATTAATCCCCTTTCAGAGGAGCAGCTGGCAAAAATTTTCTGCCATTTTGTAGGCTCTCTTCATGTTCTTAATCATTTCCTTTGCTGTGCAGAAGCTTTTTAATTTGATGGCATCCCACACATTGATTCCTGGTTTTATTTCTAGAGTTTTAGGGGTCTTGTTAAGGAAGTTGGTAGCTATATCAATATGATGGAGTGTTGACCCTATGTTTTCTTCTAGTGGTTGCAAAATTTCTGGTGTAATTCTTAAGTCTTTGATCCATTTTGATTTGATTCTTGTGCAGGGTCAGAGATAAGGGTCCAGCTTCATTCTTCTACATATGGACATCCAGTTTTCCCAGCACCATTTTTAAAGAGGTTAATTTTTCTCCTACCTGTATTTTTTGCACCTTTGTCAAGTATCAGATGGCTTTAAGTACATGAGTTTATCTCTCTGTCTTCTATTTCATACCATTGGCCTTCATGTCTATTTAGATGCCAATATCATATTTTTTGTTACTACAGAATTATACTATAGTATAATTAGAGATTGGGTATCTGTATTGCTCTTATTGCTCAAAAATACTTTGGCTATTATCTCTCTCATTCTTCCAAATGAATTTAAGAACTGTTTTTTTCTAGTTGTCTGAAGATTGGCATTGGTATTTTGATGGGCATTGCATTGAATATGTAGATTACTATTGACAGTATGGTCATTTTGACAATATTATTTCTACCTATTCAAGAACATGGGAGGTCTTTTCATATTCTCAAGTCTTCTTCAATTTCTTTTTTCAGTGTTCTATAATCTTCATTATAGAGATTTTTTTACCTTCTTGGTTAGATTAATTCCCAAGGTCTTTTGTTTTGTTTTTGTTTGAGGGGATTATTATCAATGGGGGTTTTACCAATTTCTTTCTCAGCAAAAATCACTGTTGGAGTATAGGAAAGCTATTGAGTGTTGATATTGCATCCTGCTACTTTGTTAAATTCATTTATCAGTTCTAGAATTCTTCTGGTAAAGTTTTGTTTTGTTTTTGTTTTTGTTTTTGTTTTTTTTTTGTCTTCTATATAAGGGATCATGTCATTAGCAAACAGAGAGAGTTTGACTTCTTTTCCTTTTTGCATCCCTTTAATTTCCTTCTCTTGCCTGATTGCTCTGGCTAGAGTTCTGAGAACTATATTGAACAAAAGGAGAGTAACTGAACATATTTGTCTTATTCCTGATTAACAAATGGTTTTAAACCTAAGTTTAAAAATATGAAAATTCAACAACTTTTAATTATTTCTCAAAAACATTGATTGATATCAGGGAAAATGAAATTAATTGCTCAATTTCATTGAAAAAATATGTAATTTGAATGTGATCAAAAATCAAGAATTATTTTTCATAGATCATTTTATCTAAAATTGTATATATTCATATATTACAATAAGATAACCATTAAAACCAAATATTAAACTAAATTAAGAAATCAGACTTGAAATTTCAAAATAAAAAGGTATATTCAATCATGTTATTCTCATTAAAAATGTTAATACATTAATTATGCTAGTGAAAGCAGTTTTTGGATTATTGATAAAAATGAAATTGGTATTTTACCTTCTTTAACCTTGTGTTTTTATGAGAGTTTTAAAATATATGTAATATATTATTACTACATGTATATAATTTCTTCTTAATAACTACCCATATACTGCAGGTCTTGCTCAAAAATAGAACACTGATAAAAAAGTAAATCTGAAACTTTGAAATATCAATCCCAAATCTACATGCCCTATGTTCTGAGAGTAGGTCCTATCTGAAAGCTTTAAGAGAAGACAAATGGGAGAGGTTTGATAAACTGAAACTACTTACCAAATTTTATAAGCCTTATCTTCCCACATTGCAAGAAATTGTTTTTGTGGGATGCTTGTTATTCTCAGATCCTTATCAAGTCAATGCTTTGTAATGTATTTAGAGCAAATGTAAGAAAGAATGACTGCCTAGAAGTGGGTTCCCCCACCATTTTTTATCATTCAACCTCTTCATATATGGGACTAAATATCCTGCCTGAGAGGGAAATTAATGATACTGAGACAGACTGTTCTCCTTCTAAGAAAAGCAAAAATGCAACTTGGAGAAAGGGGGATAAAACCTGTGAAAATCCAGAAACTTAGAAGATTCTGAGAAATCAGTAAAATAAGAACTTTTGCACAGGAGTACCAGACAAGGATCCTAGGAAGCTTGTCAAATTATCTGTAGAGAAAAGAAAGCATATAGCCACCTCTACTCCTCCTAACCCAGACCTGACCTTGAGAGGTTAGGTAGGCGTCCAGAACCAGAGTGAGGCACAGAGCTAGGCTAATTGACTAATTTTCTGACCCATCCCATTTCCTGGTTTTCCCAAACACATGTAAAATGGTTTTTGACTAAAGTAACCAAACCCTTTCATGAACAAATATATCACCCTGTGCAATTTAGGCAGACAAAGTGATGACCAGGACAGATGGAGGAAGGTAATAGCTTTTTCCCCTGAATATTATGAAGTAGAAAGAACAGCTATC